>CM056172.1:1886928-1937740 GCA_029691765.1 Entomobrya proxima
CAAAATTCCAGTGTATGGATAGATATGTTTATATATTATAATATGTAAATTACAACCACTGTCTGGAGTGTGAATCGTTTTTGAGAAGCGTACTGCTTGCAGAAATGCTCACTAAAATTTGTGGTACTTACCGTACAAGACAAAACAGAAAACCTTTATGAATAATGTAGTGTATTTGAATAATTGTGTTCCATTACTAGCCCAGACAGTAATGCGATAAGAAACGAGACGTTCTCAAACCCAGACGACATTCTCATGTCCACCCTCTAGCTGCTAGTTCCTACCTACTCTAAGCTCTCTGTTCTCCTCTCTCCTCAGACCTAATTCTGCTCTGTAGCTGAACACTACTCTCTGTACATACATTGGCAAAGAACTCGCGTTTAATAAAGCCTAGCTTTTATACGACATTGCCGACTGCCTTGCATCTGCAATCCTTTGACTCTGGTCACCCATATCATAATATCCATATACCACAAATAACTTACTGTTTTCAGCTGAAGTCAAACACATGGATGAAATTCAGACCGACACAAATTATATATACTTCTTAACATGTGACACGAGTAAACGTAAGTACAACTTTTAAAACTTAATTCTTTAATTTTAATAGCAGAGTTATGACTTTCACAAACCACATAAAATCAGTAACATATTTTCAACCCAAAGCGGTTTTCCGCTAATGAAATTTGTATTTTTGAGAATTAGTACAACTGATAGTTTTTTACGCTTAATTTAGTGCAACAAAATGCAAATTTATTTTTTAGAAGATTAAATGAAAGAAATTTGCAAATTAGGATAGGAATTTTGCAGTACCACTTTAAGCTGCCATTTTCTTAAAACTAACATTTTGCATGTGTCGCTTGATGCTGACAAGCGAAAACATATTTGTTTGGTGATAATACCAACAGGATTTCAAGTGTTGCATGATGTATCTTGGGAGACGATATAATAATCAGTGGGAAAGCCAAAAAACCATTAGCCCACCTACGTCTTGGTTTGATATGGTTTATATTGACAGTTAAATAGTAAACTTTTGCTGTCTTTGTTGACAGTTGAGGTAGAAAGTTAAACAAACAGTTTGATTTATTAAATATAAAATTGTACGAGGTATCAAAACTAACAAATAATCAAAAGGAGTTATGAAAGTGTAAAAGTGACTTGTACAGAACGCACAACCAGGTGAAAGAGATGAACAAATACATTTTACACACACGGTTAAACGATTACGATATTATATAACTAGCAAATGAGTTTGCATATTCTAACATATTTTTTTGCCTAAGCCCAGCTCTCTCTGCTCCAAGTGATCCCGCAAAATTTCTAAGTATTTACCAACAATATCAAAGAACTACTGTTTTTGTCATCATTTTACCAACAATTATTACCAGACAAATTATCACATTTCAATATCAACCCATCTGATTTAAACCATGATTAAAACAGAATCTCAAAAGTATAGATTTTAGAAAAATGTTATCTGTTCGATTTGTTTCTCAATTAAAATATGTTTCACATTAATTAGACGCAATTTAAGATAATTCCTCCACAAATATTACAAATAACTTCAACACATGTTATATAAATGAAAATAAAAATTTAACCAATCACTTAATTTGCAAAGGCAAGTGCACTTATCCACTTATGTGCACACTGTGCTCAGCACAGCAGGGTATTTATGCATGTTTCCTGTTTACACTTGGTCATATCTATATCTAATATAAAACAGGTAATGCAACAGGTGCATTTGGATCATTTTGAATATTTAAACAGGAGATAAATAAATAGAATATCAACTGTATGAAAAACTGAAAACTAATAGTGATTCTGAACTTTTGTAGGTTCCCGACAATATAGATATTTAAAACTTTTTGGATTCAATGGAGACACGCGTAAGTAACTTTTGATGAGCTATACGAAATCTTTCCATTTCTTAATTAATATTAATTATTCTAATTTCCATTTAAATATGAAAAATTTCTTCCAGATGATATAAAAGTTAAACTACTCGATTGTCCCCTATCAACCACCATACGTTTCAGTAGTCCTGTTATTATTGAATCCGTCTGTGTACCGGAGGCACGTAAATCAATTTATCACATCGGAAGGTAAATACAAATCTTTACTTTAAACTTTCCTAAAGTCTTTCCAATTGATTGAAGTCTTACCTACTGTTTTCAGTTTCATTTTGTCCAATAGATGTCTATCTGTCTTATTGAAATTCATTATATTAACAATTTTATTTCTGTATTTTACATTATGAGTATTTCTGTAACCTTTTTGCAGGGAATTCACATTTGACATGTTTGACGACATATTGAACCCCAATGTTCCTCTTCCCGACGGATCCAGAAGGTAGAAATACAAAAAATCTAGCCTAAACCCAAATCTCAACAGTCATAAAATAATATATAACTTTTACATGAAATTTGCATGAAGGGACTGAGCAGACATGTGTAACAAACTTAAAACAAATAGCTTCAAAATTTCTATAATTTTGAAAATCTAAAGTACCTTTTTTACGTTGCCAGACATACGAAAACAGTAACCACATTTTAAAGGTTACTAAATTCAATAGTACTTTTTATGCCTGATCATCGTGTCTGACTTTGAATAATTTTGATAGTAATTTTATCAGAGCCAGTGGCCAGTGTGTCTATGAACATTGAACACTGTCTAGTTTGTCCGTCATGTAGCATGTCCATCCAGCGTCGGGCACTGTCTACAAAAAAGTACTTTGAACATCTACATTTGGTACTTTTGAAAGAGCATAGCACAAAGTGCTTAATTGTAATTCTCGGACTCACTTTATTAGTTTAACGTTATCAGAAATTCACAATCAAAGAAAATGTTTCGTAAATGACACACTTGAAATGCTCTGTGAAAACGGAAACTACAGCGTGTTAAATTAAGAATATTGTCTGGGCCCGTGCACACAGCTTCCTCGGCCTACCCATTCCTTGATTTGAATAGACACTACTGGCTAGCAGGGTTACAAACTTTACATCGTATGAACGTTATGTGTGTGTGCTAGGTAGATGTTTTGCTTTAATCCAAGTCCAAGTTAGAATGAGAAAATTAAAACACACCGCCACACCCGAATTACATGTTCACCACTATCCTATAGTTGCCTTCTCTAAAATTAAGGATGGTATCGAATTAATAAACCGCTGTTTTATTAAATTGTGTAATTGGTGCTTAGAAAATAAACTTGTAATTAACGTACAGAAAACCAAGGTACAATATTTTTACAAGCAGAATGATTATAGGTCCAAAAACTTACTAGACAAAACTGTAACCCTAAACAATAGTGAATTCGAAGTAGTGGATACCTTTAAATATCTGGGTGTATACCTGGATTCTACTGTACAATTTAAAAAACATTATGACATTGTTAATTGTAAAGTCAAGGTTGCCTTATCCAAACTGAATTCCATCAAGCGATTCTTTACTCCTAAACTGCTAAAAACCTTGCTTTCTTGTTTTACTATAAGTATTCTAGATTATTGTCTTGTTATATGGTCGATACAGACTAGTGTACAATTGCAGTCAATTCAAGACAAAATTAATAATTTTTTGATTTGTTACTATTACCCTAGACTTCATAAATTCTTTAAATTAGATAAGAAAAAATTCTCTGTTTCTAAAAAGAAGCTTAAAATTAGCTCTGTCGATCTACTAATTAAAGCTGATCTACTCACAATACATGAACGTCGAACGTTGGCTCTACTGAAATTCATTGATAGAAATAGATTTATTGATGTATTCGATAATTGGTTTCCATATGATGAAGATAAGCCTTATTCCAGGTTTATTCTGGGTAAAGTTTTATCGGAAAAGTGTAAAAATTCCGTGAAATGGTGTTGTCATATTGTTTGGAATAAATTTGTTGACATGTGTAAACCAGAAGCGGAAATTTGTTTTAGCAGTTTCATTACGAATTGTAAAGTTAAGTTATTAGAGAATAGATGATATTTAGTTCTAGCTGATTACTGTAGCTGATGATTGTTTTTTCAGATGCGGTATTATATGGCTAAGGGACCCAGTTGGGTGATTGAAACACTTGCTTTGGAGTTGATAGCAGTGGTAGGTTTATGATTATTTGTAAACTGGCAACTGATTCTGATAGTAAGTAAAATAAAACCTCTCAATCAATCAATCAATCAATCAATAGTTGGTCGCGTGGAGCGTAGCTACTGAAAACACAGACAAACTACACCAGTTAGCTAGTCTAGCTAACGCTGATGCAGTGTTTGTTAGCTTATTAGCTCGTTTACCTAGTCAAGATCAAAGGGCACCTCCGGGTCATAGGACACTGTAAATTTTTTAAAGGATCTTAGCTGTTTGTTACATGAATTTATCTGTGCCTTTTTCCAAGACTACGACACTGTTCATATTCTAAGGTCCAGATTCATGTTATAATGTAGGGTAAAGCACTTTTCCATTTTCCTCGGCATTGGCTAATCCAAATACAAATACTGAAGGCTCCTTGTCAGGTTTCTGAAGTGCTTGATTATCTCCTGCGATACTTATTTCTGTTTTTATATTTTATTTTCTACCAATGCCCTAGAACAGCATTCCAAATGCAACGTAATTCCAAATCAAATGGAATTCCATAGACTTCAGTGCAGTACTTCAATCTCTTGAGGAAAATCTTGAATTCTTTGAGGATGGTCTTTTGGCCCAGATATTTACCACAAACCCTAACAAATACAGCATGTATGGTATGTAATGCTACCAATAAATCAGTTCGCACATTATTTCAGGGGTTGAATTAGGTTTTGAGATTGACCACTTGTAAGTGATCGAGGAAGGATTTTTGCAATTTCCTAGCTACTGAGTAACACCAAGACATGGTGAGCACTAAAAATTAAAAGTTCTTGTAACTCCAAAGTTTTTGCATATATTTATTTAACACACATGTGCCCTGTATACTTCACAATAAGTTTCAAAGTCTCAAGGTGCCCCGTAGCGGAATTACATAGGTCTGAATTTTGAGCATCAAAATTCCACATTTCTGAAATTGCATTCACTGGCAACGTTATACTGGTTTGAATTTTGAATATATTGCGGTTTTTAAGAAAATAAATTCTAAAATAAAAGACAAATTGTTTAAAATGCTGAAAATATCAGATTTTGGGAATTTAGGAAAATACAGCAATAAAACAATAACACTACAAAGTTACAACCACATGTGTTTTTTATTAAAGCCCTTACAGCTATTCGGCTACATTAAACTCAAACCAATGCTCTTACAGCGTTTTTCGGTACAGTCAGCTAAAGTTAGTGCTATGAAATGGGACACACACTTTACAAGCTTCTTCGTTCCTCTCCTTTGGCTGCTTTCTTTTTATATGAAATGATTGAGTCTGCTCAGTTCTTCAAAGAATCTCTCCATTACTTCCAAGTTTTCCATCTTTATGGATCTTGTAAGCTCTATAAACGTAGAAGCAAAAAATATGAAATTTATCCAATCATTTGGACATCACGTCGGAAATCAGGGACTATTGTGTCTATCTGTAATGACTAAGTTAAGATGAAGTAACTAAGATTTGTAAACTTGCCTTCACGATTGACAACGGTTAAGGATCTTACCAAGCTGCAGGAATAAATTATAATGCAAGTGTGTTGATAGATAAATATTGCCCTAGTTTAGAGGTCTGATATTAAATTAATATCAGTCTTAAAACTTTTTTTGAATTTACGGCGAAGAACAAAAAATAGTTTATATATTAATCAGAAAACTAGTTTTGTGTATAAAATGTATTTATTTAACTTTTTGCAGTTTTGAAAATCAACCAGTTAGGCTGCTTGATGACTACATCGATTTGAAAAAAATTGGAGAAAATGCAATGCTGGGCAACGCGATTTCAGATATACGGACTTCTTTTAATTCTGCCACGATCCGTGTTAATGGAAAAAATCCATTTTCTGGAAACATGAATCGGATTTCGCGACCAACAGAGTCTCATATTGAAACGCCACATAACGAAATCCAACCATTACAAGTGAGCACAGTAGCTTCCGCCTCCGATTGCATGAAGGATATTCACATAACTGACAATAATCATCAAATTGGCAAAGATGTCAGAGATTGTCCCGAAGTCTCAGAATTAAATCAAAACAGGTTCAACGAAACTCCATCAGAAGGTAAGCTATTTACATTTTGTATTCGTTTAGTAACCACTTTGTACTCTATGTATGCTAAAGCTAGATCTCCCAAAAATTCCTCCCACATATTTGGTAATAAAAGGTTGCTACAGACAACATTTATTACCTGTGTTTCTAATTTCCTACCCATGAAGTTTTCTAAATTCTATAGCTTGCTACTTACGAATAATCTCTAAAAGTTAGGTTAGTTGGTTAAAATATACAGAAGATTTACTTGTTGTACTCACGTAATCCGATTTTTGTCGAAGCTTTAGGTGCTTTTATATCTTATTTTGTAATCTGTAAAATAATAATATAAAAAATGCAGTTGTCGATTTCTATACGTTTTTCTATAAGTGTTTCTAGTTGAGCAAAAGTCGAATCGAAAGCCAAAATGTTCGCAAAAAATCTAATCGCATCTAGGAATTTTTTGACCCTTTTGATGAGAATTAAATTTTGAGTTCGAGTAACTAAATCCCACTGCTACTGTTGGTACGTAGATAACATTACCTGTAGTATATCTATAAGGTCATTCACTAAAAGGTTGACCCGGATTTTTTATATGAAGGCTAATTTTGCAGGAGAACCATCTTTACTTGAATCATGTGAAATTACTATATTCAATTCAAAACTGAAATCAAGCTTTATTTTGAAGGATCACATAAGCATCAGAATGGAGAGTAGGTGAAATTAAAAGAAATATACAATTTAGTGCAGTTTAAAACTGAAATTTCGTGCTTCCTTAGATGTTCGCTACAAGATGTGTGTCGATTTTTTAAGAAAAAAACATTACACCCTGTCCTACAACTAAAGTTTTTTTGTAATATTTCCTAATTCCCAAAGTGTCGCCAGATTTATATTAAATTGTGGGACAGGGTGTAGAAGTGTACCTCTCACGATACCGAAGAAACGCAGAGAAACTACAAAAGATAGAGATATTTAGGATAGTTAAATGGATAGCAAAAGTTGATGATGCCGAGCTCATGCTCTTTTTACAACTATCCTTATACCGTCTTAAACCTCACAAAACCAAGCCTAAAAACCATGCAGCAGTTTTATACAGGACCCATTATGATTTAGTAATCGTTTACGTTTTGTACCAAAATTTTATAATTCGTCACAATGATTGTGCAAAATTGCATAACTGCCGCTAAAAATTTTTGACAATGTTAAATATAAAACTCAATGGCTGAATTATGCTGTTTTTATCGGGCAACCTCCGCGTATTCTAATATGGCTATACTCTGGTTTTTTTTATTAGAAAAGGCATAAGTTTAAAAATAACCTATCAGAGATTTTTTTAAAACGTGAATAACCATCCTCTTGTTCAATAATTAATTAATTTTATATTAACTCTATATTAATTAATTCTATATTATTTCTACCAATTACAAATTTGTGAGCACTTGTCAATTATACTTGTTCATACTGACGTTAGGTACACCTCCAACTGAGCCAAACGAAACATCCAGATATGAGTCGCCAGATTTAGTTTTGATTCGAATCCCCTCTGCAAATGGGTCGTTAGGTAATATTTTGAAACATTTTATTACAACTTTTACCACTACATGATGAGAAACACTGCAACAAATTTGGTGTTTTATAGTCTCAATCACGACTGGAGCATTATCAAGTGAGGAAGATCTAAGCAAAATGGCCGATCGCATTATAAGTACCCCCGAAAAATCTGTGGATACTAATGATGGAAACAAAGGTAATTTAAACATTTGAAAGTACTTATTGAATATCGTCCCTCTGCTCGGATTTTTAACTTGATATAGTTAAAGTAGTATAATAATCCAAAACTATAATAAATAGCCCAAAGTCAGGTTTTAAATGTCCTACACATTATTCAACTCATCACATAGAACTACAAATTAAGAATTCTAAACACTAACAAAAACCAAGAACTGAGTAATAGAAAGCAGGCTAGCAGCTATTCAGCTTAATTCCAAGACTTTTATGGAAGGAGTTTTGGTACTTGTACCATTTTCTTTGGCATTTCGTCAAAATTTGTGTACATGTACCCTTTTGACGAGTGACGATATCTCTGTAAAATTAATGACCGAATGTGACGATTTCATGAAAATTCAGGATTTTTAAAGTCTTTCGAATATACCTTTTGTATGCCTCAAAAGCAAGGAAATCCCCGGGAGGTCCATCCTGATTTTTTAAAGCATGTTTTAAAAAAACAAACCACGGGACAAACTTCCGTTCCATGGTGATATTTGGGAAAATATATGGGCAAGTATACCAAACTTGACAGAATCCGTCGTGACGAAAGTGATCGAATGCTGTTTCCGTCTGGTTTATCTAAATTGCCTAATTAATGTACCAAAATAACGCCAATGCAATACTCCAGGATCGCATTTCTCAGTTTTTTGAAAAACTGAGTTAAAAGAAAGTTATGACCATATTTGCAACTTTCTATCAAGTAGGCATTTCAAAGAACTGAGAAACACAATCCTGGAGTTTTGCATCTGCTTTAATTTGATATATCACCTAGACAGTGTGGATAAAGCAGACGGAAACATCATTCGATTACTTTTGGCACGATGGATTCTGTGAAGTTTGGAATACTTGTCCATGCATGTTTCCAAATATCTCCACCATGGAACAAAAAATTTGTCCCGTAGTTTGATTTGTTGAAACAAACATTAAAAAAACAGGATGGCCCTCCGGCCAATTTCCCTGATTTTGATGCAACAAAAGTTATATTCGAAAATCCTGGTAATCCTCGAATCCATCAAAATGGTCACATTCGGTCATCAATTTTACAGTTATATCGTCACCCTGAAACCAAGACAATACTATTTTTGAATTCACAATTCAAAAGGGTAAATATGTGCCAATTCAGACAAAACTCGGAAAACGTGGCCAAAAAAGGTAACAAAACCAAAACTCTTTCTTTTTTTAGACTAATTTTCCATATTAAGGTTTGGAGTGTTTTTCGGTTTGTATGGACGTTAAGCATGGACTGGTGATATCATTGAATTCCCGCAACCTTACCTAGCAAATAAGAACTATAAATAATGGTTTTAGCTTTAGCGTAATTTTATTTAAATGTGGGAATATTTTAGTGGACTCTCAATAAGATGTGTTCAACCTACATTTATCAGACCCAGTTCTTATATTAAAATCGCAATCGCTCAAAATTGCTGCAAATACGCCGTCTACACTTAATAAAACCAAAAACTGAAAATGTGAAATATTCTCGTAACTGTGACTTCTGACTTCTAGCACGGCAATCTCTTATAAGCTTTCTCCAAAATATAAGTCACTCTATTATAGGCACCTCCTAAAGCTTGTCAGTGTATTTTTGACAGATTTTAGCGTTTAGGATATCATTAAAAGGTAAATTGTAAAAATCTGTTACATTTTGTCACAGAAAAAATTTTTGCGATTTTCAAATTTTTTGTATAAAATCAGTAACGGTGTACAGAGTAGTCGGGGTGGTTACCACATAGGTACTGATTTTGCAACAAGTGTAAAAATTTAGCTTCAGTACTGATCCTGTTTGAAAAAAAACTGAATTGTTTGGATCCTATTTTTGAATATTCAAACAAGAATAAAGAATAGGAGTCCAAAACTCATTTGCCCATTTTTGTTGGTCTACAAGGATATTCAGGATGTTATTCTGGGGTGGGCACGCCTTGGTTGAATGTATTTTCGTGCGACAATTTTTTACCTACACCACCAAAAATACTAAAAGCGTTTGTTAATAAAACTGTGCGTCGAATTAGTATTTTGAAGCTAATTTAAATATAATACAAATACGTTTTTGTACCAAACAATTAAACGTTACGTTATGTTGTGAGAAATCACTAATCAAATAACCTTAGCACCGCTACTCTGCGATTCAATCTTTAAACCGAGTCAAGGCTTCTTCCATACATCTACATTTAAGTACATCGCAATTAACACTACCATTTGAAGGCTTTCTTCATCATGCTCCTAGTTCTTTGGGCGTATAACGTAATCAACAAAACAATCTTGCTGCTGAAGCAGTGAATATAAGCTGCCTGCTAGCAACTTATTTAAGGTTTGTAAATATTTAAAAAAAGTATTTTGTCACAACTTTCTATTGTGTCAATTATGATGTTTTTACATTGCTGTGTGGTGTCGTATGTACAAATCAAAATACTATTATACGTCAAAAATATACAAACTTACTTTAATAGTGGTAAATAATGGTTCTCTTTTTCTAATTTGTTTCCTGGATTGCCCTATTCCATGGACGAGTTTGTTTTGGAGATTTCGGTGTCCGGGAGGGGGAGGGGTAGGCAAAAATTGTATGGCAAACGACTTGGTAGGCAAAAGAGATATAGGCAACAATTTAAATGGCAAAATAAAATGTACGTGGTAGGCAAAATTTTTATTTTGCTTTCTTACAGTTTAAAACACATACAACAGCGTAAAATATATCGCGCAATAGTCATTTTTTACACTGGCTGCTCTGAATTTTATTTTTGGTTACATTTGTCGTAGTTTTTCTACTAGGTTCTCTTATTATTACACCTTTAAATAGGTATATTTTCATATCATTGGTCCATGTAATCAACGATATCAGATTGAAATTGAATTGAAATTAAATTGAAAAAGAATTGAAATGGCTAGCAAATAATCAATGGTTCCTAACGAAGAATTGTAATGTGTTAAAAACTTCCCATATGTTTGTCTAGTTGTCTATGCATTCTGGCTTTGGTAAAAGGTTATTATTAGTCCTGCTGGTGGATTTAAACACTTTCGAATGAGCAGTCGATTGGAGCAACCTTATAGACAATTAGTATAGCCTACGTTTTTATGGGTACATGTAAAGTACGTAGCACCTTTTCGTGTGAAATTCTTTTAAAATGTGTACCCTTTAAAAACCAAAAGTACATTTTTATTACTAACGCGTTAATTGCAGCTGGTGATATATATATATATATAATTTATATATAATTTTGCAGCTGGTGACTGCGACGCTATTTTGTACTTGCTATTTTACAGGTTTCCAAGCTGAAAATGAACATTTTAATATAGGAAAATTATGGAACAAAATGGGGTAGACCTAGGGAAGTAAAAGAATAGAAAGTGTGCACTTAGAAATATTCACGACATTTTTTGAACTTGCGTGTTTAAATACTCCATCCAAACTAAGATGAAAGTAGTGCAAATCCGTGTGGAAGATTGATTTCGTTTGAACATCGATATAATATACCAACCAAAAAGCAGCAATTTTAGTTTTTACCTACCACGTACATTTGCCTAAAAAAGCTGTTGCCATTTTCATCATTTGCGATAAAGTACGTTGCCTACCTAGTATGTTGCATACCTCCGTTTTGCCTATCCACCCTAAGATCGGAGATTTCAAACAAATTCATAATTTTGAATATTTAAAACTTTTTCAAAAATACAAGCGTAATTTGTCATGGACTTGTAACCCAGCATGTTGAAATATAAATGTTTTTAAGTTGTAAGAATGAAATTTTGAAACCAAAAGCGGGTGATTGAACGGAGTCTAATGTAAGTTGGTTTAACGAAATTCGGGCGACCCATAAGAGTTGGAATTTATCCATTGGATTGGACCCATCTCAAAATCGTTGATGGTTGTGAAACTCGGCTATTTTGCGATTTCAGAAAAACTGAAATCCACATTGTTGATATCACTATTGCAATTGTTGGTCACAAGTACTACATTTTACGATTTATTTTTATGTTTGGCACGACACTATTTGTTGGACTTTTTTGAATTACCGATATCTTTTGTTTCAAAAATACATCTTTTTACGTTTTAATTTTATATCTGTCACAAATCTATTGCTTCGACTTTTGCTACGTTGCTACATGTGGGCATGTTGCCCGCTTTATTGTGGTTAAAAATACGGATTTGGACCCTGTTTTGGTTTTGCTGGTTCGAAATCGTTTGGTACACTGACGTAGACACAGTAAACTTTCGAGTCCATTTAAGCCATCTGCCGAATACCTTCTAACAAACATTACCCACAAATCATACATATTAATTTTCATACGAATGAAACGTATTTTCTACTCGTGTTATGTTGCATTTCTGTGAGATTGAAAATATTTGGATCTCAAACTATTAGGAGCGAAATGTTATATCGAATGCTACGTTAGCATATTAGCCGCATATTTAAGTACACCGAACTCATATATTTCGTCAGGAAAAAGTGCTACAGCAACACCACCAAAGACACAACGTGCAAATAGAAAGTCAAGCAAAAAAAACCAATTTAGTTTTTGAAGTGAAGCATAAAACAGTGAAGAGGTCCTGTTGCGTACTATCACGTTATTTTTTGTGCATACTGATAAAATTACGAGAATCACTCATCCCAAGTTAGGACAAACCTAAACAGGCAATAGCGAGTAGCGAGTCACACCTACTTTCATTCATCATTAAATCATGCAATCGTCATTCTTCAGTAAACAACAAGAATCTCATCTTTACCTGTTTGTGCTAAAAAACAATCGCAGAAATTTTAGTATGAAATCTCATCCGGCACCCCGCAAAATGTGTGCCAAAAGTAGACAAGCCGTCCACCGTGCGTGGTCCGCTAATGTATATTCACAGTTGATATATCAAATGAACCTACTTAACTTGAGCCGCAATTAAAATTATGAATCAACAAATAAATGTACCTAACTTCAGTTAAATCTAATCCGCCTAGCTTTAAGGATACTGTATTAGGTGTAACTCGTGAAAATCAGTTTTATTTCCTATGCATTTTAGTGCATTATATGGGAATATTAAATTCGTCTTTGTGAATAGACCTTTATAGGAAATCTGAGAGTTCTGAGACCGTCTTTGCAAGGTCAATTTTATACATCTCATGAACAACAATTTTTTTTTATCATGAATGATTATACACACGCAAAGCGTAGCGTAATAAAGCAGGCAACATGCCCACATGTAGCAAAGTAGCGAAAGTCGAAGCAATAGTTTCGTGCCAGACAAAAAATTAAAGCGTAAAAAGACGTATTTTTGAAAAACATAAGATCGGTAATTCAAAAAAGTTGAAGCAATAGTTCCGTGCCAGACATAAAATTTTAACGTAAAATGTAGCATTCTTGACCAACAAAAGACGTTGATAACTTCAAAAAAGTTAAAGTAATAGTTTCATGCCATCAATAAAATTGTAACGTAAAATGTAGTATTTTGACCAACGAAAGACGTCGGTAATTTCAAAAAAGTTAAAGTAATAGTTTCATGCCATCAATAAAATTAAAACGTAAAATGTGGTATTCTTGACCAACGATGGACGTCGGTAATTTCAAAAAATTAAACTAATAGTTTCATGCCAGCAATAAAATTAAAACGTAAAATGTAGAATTCTTGACCAACAAAGGACGTCCGTAATTTCAAAAAAATAAACTAATAGTGTCATGCCATCAATAAAATTAAAACCTAAAATGTGATATTCTTGACCCAAGAAGGACGTCGGTAATATAAAAAAAATATACTAATAGTTTCATGCCAGCAATAAAATTAAATCGTAAAATGTAGAATTCTTGGCAAACGAAAGACGTCGGGAATTTCAAAAAATAAACTAATAGTTTCATGCCAGCAATAAAATTAAATCGTAAAATGTAGTATTCTTGGCCAACAAAGGACGTCGGTAATTTCAAAAAATTAAACTAATAGTTTAATGCCATCAATAAAATTAAAACGTAAAATGTGGTATTCCTGACCAACGAAGGACGTCGGTAATTTCAAAAAATTAAACCAATAGTATCATGCCAGCAATAAAATTAAAACGTAAAATGTAGTATTCCTGATCAACGAACAAGGTTGGTAACTTTAGTAAAAAGTTAAAACAATAGTTCTGTGCTTGTTTTATATGTAAAGCGTAATACGTAGTATCCTAACTTTGTTATAGTAGTGGGAGAGTTAATGTGACGTATGGCCTCATAACCTTTGACCTCTTTGACCTACTGACCTGAACTTTTGGCCGCAGCTGCCCATTAACGTGACACATGTCTATGCCAAGTTTCGTTATAATCGGTTGAACCGTTACGGAGATATCGCACGGACAGACTGCCTGACGGACAGACGGACGGACAGACGGACGGACAGACGGACAGCTTGCGCCAAATTAATAAGTTGCCTTCGCTACTTAATAATAACAGAGCATGCGTTGAGCTTGACTTCAGCATCACTTCCAAAGTCATCACGTCATCATATATCATATTATATTGAAGATTGGAATATATCATATTTCTTTTAAATACAAAATTTTGCTCAGAAGCTACCAACATTTACATCAATATTATACAATGCGTTAAATCCAGTTATTAGCTTGGTATTTAGAACATTTGCGTTTCGTTAGAATTGAAGAACGATTTGTTTATTTTTCGTGTTTTAGACTCATCTAATAACTACGCAGAAATTGAGGACCACATAAATACAGACAGAGAGGTGGCCCAAAATGAAAGTCAGACATTGCAATTGCCCCAAAAAAGACGTTTATCAGGGTCCGATGCCGAAACTCCGGATATGGGATCGGATATAAATCTGAATGACAACAGTAGTCCTAAGAGACTAAAACCAAACAATTCAGACGGTAAGACCATACAGTCTTTCACAGTTTGCCGCAGTGTATCAGCAAGACACGTTTGTATGTGGTTATCATAAATTTCTGACGCTCTGAAATGCAACCCAAACTGGACGCGGTTAGAAGTTAAAAAAATCTTTAAAATTCATGAAAATTTTAGGTATTTTTTAAATTCCAAATACAAAAAGTCGCCATACACGCATAAGTTCTTGACTCATACATTCATTTAAATCCGCAGAAAAAATCACATTTCAAAAGTGTTTCAGTTTTGAGAAAGGGCCATATTCAAGTTTTCACTAGCGAATTTCCAGCAAACTACGTGGTAGCATTTAGTTTAGCAAAAAGTGCAAAAAAAAAAATTTTTGGCATAAAGGTACACCACAGTAGCTAAGCAACAGAACTTTGAATTTGGCGGATAAATACTTTGTCCCAAATTAAATTTCGGGGAGGATTTAGTAAATGCGACATTAATAAAACGTCGATTGGCCAATTAGCTAGGGTGATCCATACATGACTCATGACTGACCACAGTAATTATAGGTACGTTTGTAGATATAGCAACAATTATTCTCTATTCTATACCTTTTGATGGGGTAATGTGACATTCCTTGTATTTATACGTAGGCTGACGGAGCTGACAACTATGGGATTCGCATTGATTTTGTAAGAGATTTTGTAGAGTTTACAGTCTTTGTCTTATTTTTGGTATCGAATTTGTATTTTTTGTTTTGTGTTGTTTGTGTTCATTCCGGTGTTGGTGAGAGACCAGCAGTCAGGAGTTGAACACACGTTCATTCTTTTAGTCAGTCGTTAGTTGAGAGGTTCAGAGTTGAGTAATTGAGAGATTATAATTTTGTCAGTCTACAACTAACCAACTAATTTGCTACTTATAACTTACTATTTAGTAAGGTTAGCTAAATTACTCATTTGTCACTTATAACTTATTATTTAGTAAGTTGGATTTTTAGCATTACTAAATAGTAAGTTACAAGGTGTTGAATTTGTCATGTATGCAACATAGTATATTTTAATGTGCCTACCTTACTAAATAGTAAGGTAGAATTCTAATTTTTGCCTTGCGGATTTACTGCTTAAAGGATTTTTTTTTCAATGCAAATTTAAAAAAAATTAAGCATAATTTTTTCAACAATTTAGGTATCTTTTTTTATGAAAGCTTAAGTAGTTATATAATTTTTATTCAAAAAATCATAAATAAATGATATCTCGAGAAAACCAAAGTAGAAAATTGGTTTGCCAAGGTCAAAATTTTTTTATGCTTTTAATTTCGAAAAAATAAAAACAGCGTTACTCTCTCAAACGCCGCGTTACTCGAATATTTTAGAACATTTAATTAACAACATTACTAATTTGTATGCTAAACCCAACGATTTAGTAAGGTACGATTTAATTTTTGGCTGTAACTTACTAAATAGCAAGTTACAGGTGACAAATTAGTAATGTTCCTATCTGACTATTTTGTAACTTATAAGTAGCAAATTAGTTGGTTAGTCATAGACTGTTTGTCGGGCTATTTACTTTATTTTACGATAATTTGTTGAACAAAATTCGAGTTTTTTGTTTTTTGATTAACGTCCCATAAAAACTGTATTTTTTTCAAACTGCTGAATTTATTGGTTCATCGTAAGTACTAAGACTTGCATAATATTTGTATGGGATTGATCGGCGGGATTTTGACGAGTAGCATATTCAGGTGCCGTAACTCCCTTGTTCTATCAACACGGTTGTAAGACACACGCCAATTTATTTTCATCTTATTAAACTGACCATATGTCGAACTTGTTTTTCCAAAACGGACACCTTGGCAATACTGCTAAATATAGTTAAAGTCAACTGGCTAGAAAAACGGTTTATAAAATCTTTTCTTCTCAACAAATTTTAAACAAATGCTTATTCATACAGAAATAGATTACCATCATCCTACGCGTTTAAATGCTAGATTCATGGACGGTTTTTAGTTCAGACAGTTTGAAAAAATTTATTTTGAAATCGTGAGGACAGAGGTATTTTGTTTGCAAACTTTAAATGAAGTTGCATGAATACTAGAATTTGCTTCGGCTGTAACTCGGTTTTTCCACGTACTTTTAGGCTAGAAAGCCAGTTTAATAACACAAAATTTCACTAACCGTTTCAACTAATAAGCTACAAAACTAGTTTATGTGATGAAATGTTTTGGGATACCACCTATATTTTATAATTTTGGTGTCGTGCTAATTCACTCGGTTCTCGTATATTGTAGTGAGAACTTTTGGCAATGAAGGATCCTCAGATACTTCAGGTAAACAAGTTTGTACAAATTATCAAAAAATTGATACTATAATGTATTCATTTATTACGAACGTATATTGCAGAAGATTGTGTGGTGCTTGAAGTCAAGGAACACAATTCCAACAGACAACTAAACGAACTTCCAGGTAATCGTTTACTCAGACATACAAATTTTTTGCAAACTGATGTTTCCATATAGTGCGGGAGAAGAAAAAAATTGTTATATCAGTATGTCAGACTAATCTTCCCAGTGCATAAACCACTAATGATATGAGGCTGCTACGTAATTGTTCGTCTTCAAAGAGTATTACAAAGCGTAGGAAGCCAAAATTTCAAGACACGAAAGCTTTTTTCGAATTATTTGTTGTCATTTGCAAACATATTCACTATAAGACCGAAAATATTCTTGCAAACTTATTTTTACACAACATGAAATTCAATTTAGAATTGGGCTACGTTTACAGCGTCACATTTGCGTATATTCCTTATTAACGAGCAACCTAATTCAGAGACTATCCCGTTCATAAGCTACCCTTTTTCCCAATTTGCAAAGTTTTCTACACGTTCAAGTTGGCTCCAAATGGTAGGATTCGAACGTGCCAAATAACAAAGTCGTATAGCTATGGGTAAAGTAATGCAATATTTCTGTTTGATATAAATGTAACGCAATAGTTTTAAAGTTTGTGGCCAACAGCATCTTCAGCGGCGAGCATATTTGAGTGGCTTACATGAGGTTGAATGTAATTACAAGCTCGCTGCTGAGAAGCTTATTAGCTCGCTGCGTCAGCAGGGGAGCTTATTAACGTGTGGTGTGTCTGTGTACTTTAATTTTCGGTTCTATACCTGGGTAAATGGGGTCTAAATCAGGCTATTTTGGGTCAAATTCAGGCTATTATGAAGCAAAATCAGTATATTTGGCGTAAAAATCAGGCTCTTGGAATGAAAATCAGGTTATTTGCCGGTTGAAGATCAGGCTACTTAAGGTCTAAACTAGGTCATTTGGTGTCAAAGTCAGGTTATTTATGATCAAAAGCTTAGGCTTTCTGGAGTCGAAATCGGGCTATTTGGGGTCAAACACAGTGCATTTGGGATCAAAATCAGGCTATTTGGGGTCAAAATCAGGCTATTTGGGGTCAAAATCAGGCTATTTGGGTCAAAATTAGGCTATTTGGGGACAAAATCAGGCTATCTGCGGTCAATCACATGGTATTTCTGGTCAACACCCGGATACTTGGTGTCTGAACCAGGCAAAGTTTGCGGTCGACTAGGCTATTTGGTGTCTAAGTCAGTCTGATTTGGGGTCAAAATCAGGCTATTTGGGGTCAAAATCAGGTTATTTGGGGTCAAAATCAGGCTATCTGCGGTCAATCACATGGTATTTGTGGTCAAAATCAGGCTATTTGTGGTCAAAATCAGGCTATTTGGGGTCAAAATCAGGCTATTTTGGGTCAAAATCAGGCTATTTTGGGTCAAAATCAGGCTATTTTGGGTCAAAATCAGGCTATTTTGGGTCAAAATCAGGCTATTTAGGGTCAAAATCAGGCTATTTGGGGTCAAAATCAGGCTATCTGCGGTCAATCACATGGTATTTGTGGTCAACACCCGGATATTTGGTGTCTAAACCAGGCAAAGTTTGCGGTCGACTAGGCTATTTGGTGTCTGAGTCAGTCTGATTTGGGGCTTAATTGGGGCAAAATTTGCTGTAAACTAGCCTATATGGGTCTAAATGGACATTTTCTGTCATAAAGATGCTACAGCTATTGCAGTTCCGCTAATTGGGCCCTGGATTATTTTTAGAGAAAATTGAGTTGTTGCATTATATGGTTGCACTTAATATGTTTTCAGCAGCGAGCGTTTTTAATGATTTCCCATTGACTGGTTGAAATTTAATATGACCGTTTAATTTATTTTCGGACTCCGAAATTCGGAGTCTAGAACAGTAAACGAAACAGAAATGGGCTTTAAACAAGTCAAAATGATTTAGGTAGACAGTTTTATGTTCAGCGACGAGCATCTTCAATCGATTTACCATTGATTAATTATCTGATTTTCCAGTTACTGGCTAATTAATTATCTTGTTTGACCACTTGAATACTCCCAAATTTGCAGGATAAAGTGAATATTGAGACTATTGATTAGAAATTGAATAACTGATTAATAAAGAAGAACCATTGCAACATGGAGGTTCATGGTTTACCTGAGTAGACTATGATAGATTTGCAAGACTCGGTTTACAAATTAACTCATTATATTATTATTTGTTTTATAGCTAACGCCATTAATCAAAAAGTAAAGAATGAGTCGTAAGTTCTTTAATATAATAAGTATATTTTTTGCTTTGAACTATTGAACTATTGGGAACATGTGTTGATTTGAACGAAAATGCAATTTAAATTTCAGGGTAATTTTTGTTTACGAAGGAACTGTTGATAGATCGACCATCTATCCTGAAAACATCAAATGCTTAGTGAACGGTAGAGAAATAAATGACGGAATCGTCCACTTGTGGTTGAACGTTATATTGAAAGAAAGAGTGGGATCTGATGTCAGAGAGAAGACGCATGTTTACGACAGCAATTTTTACAAAACCTTGGAAGAAAAGAGATACGAATCCTTGAGAAAATTTGACAAGGCGGTTGATATTTTCTCAAAGGACTTCTTGGTTGTTCCAATTTGCAAGGAGTAAGAATACCTTAAACCTTTCCAGCAGCCAACCGATGATTTCTAGTGACCACACAGACTTTGTCTTTCTTTCAGTAATCACTGGATTGTTGCCATAATTTGCTTCCCAGGAATGGAGGCGCCTCAACCATTGATCAACCAAGAAAACTCCTGTCAAAATGTCAAGCGTCCATCAATAATGATTTTTGACTCAAGCGGGACAAAGTATAATACCACAAGTAAATATTATCAACACCTGACCAATTACCTAGCATCAGAGTACAAAGTAAGAAATAAATTTAAAAGTATTCTAGATCCATAGAATTTTATAGTTTTAAATAACAACTTTGATTCCTTCCTTAGGAACGAAACGGCGAAACAAAGTTATTTAACAAGAAGACTATGCCCATTATTGACTCCAAAGTACCCAAACAACCGGATAAAAGTCTTGACTGCGCTTTGTACATGTTACAAAATGTGGAGACTTTCTTAAATAGACAAACAAACTTCTATATAGAAAACCCCGCATTTATATGTATATCGTATCCGCATAGCGATGCCGTTGGGAAGCGTACTGATATCTACGACTTCATCAAGGATGGAGTGCAGACTCAGAAACCATGGTATCTAAAACTTATTCCAACTATAAACACAATTTAGTGTTTATAATCGGATTAAGTTTTATAGTTTAGTCTAAAGTTTCATGTCTATTCAAGTGTCTTTTTTCCCTTCATTTCATGAACACTTGAACTATGAAACACGGGGAAATTTATGTTAAATAGTACAGTTGTTGGTGTTAGATAATTACACGGATAACAAGGCTTGAAGGTTCTAAGAAATTTTACCATAATCAAAACTGCTCTAAAAATCAATTAACATTAACTGCGAACTTACTGATTACAACTTTCAAATTTACTAAGACTCTCATAGCACAAATAATTAGCTGGGACTTTTAATATTGCCCCTAATGTTGCCGTCGAAATTGATTTTTATACAACAAAAGGTTTTTGAATTGCCCAGTAGTTGTTTTCCTAGGAAAGAATATTACTCGAAGTATACAATTAGACAACGTCTAGAAGTACCTTTTTACCTTAATTTTATAGAAAAATTTAAATTTTCATTAATTTTTAAGAACAACTAGGGATCAAAGTTATATGAATTGATTAGTGATGGAACAAATAGAAACTAATCGAGGTAAATTGCGATTTTACCAATTTTTTCCAAAGGTTTTGCTTGAAATCAGAAACATTTTCAAATATACCGAGATCAATAAGTTATCGGAAAGTTATCACGTCGAAAATTGCAACTTCTTCAAAATAGCATGTATAATTGAATAGACCGCTGGAAAAACTACTAAACTGGTTGCCAAGTTAGATGTAGCAGCTATATATTCATAAATATTTATCGTTCTGGACAGTTTGTCTGTCTAACAGTACCCCAATAATCAATCTCTCCTATTGCTTATTGGCGATTTTGGATAAAATAACGATAAACCCACCAAAGAAAACATAGTAAGCAAGCGATAAGAAATGAAAAAGAAAATAGACAGGCACATGAATCAAAATCGGAGAAAAGTCAGATGCTTGCTTTTGCGCATTTTTTATATATCAGTTAGATATTTTTGAAATCCTAACATAGCAACATTCACAATAGTAGTTTTTCCAGCGGTCTATTCAATTGTTTAATCTCAAAATCCAAAAACATATTTACGCAGAAAACCACTCCAAAAAATTCTATTGCATGCAAGTTGCAGTAACAACACATACGGCTAGGAAAAACACATATGCGATTTTTGATTATGTTAACGTTTTTTTCTAACCTCAGATCTAAACGGTTTTACCAGAAAACCAATCTGAAATCGATCTAGAGTTGCGATTAAATGGTTGCCAGTATTTGATTGTTACTGCAGTTATTGTAATACACAGTAAAAAAGATCATAGAAATAGTCACTGTTATAAACGTTGGAAGTATGAGATACTCGCAAGTACTGAGCAAAAATTTCCTATTCCTATTCTATTTAAACTGTAGTCTAAACCCAGCTTTAAAGAGGAACTGCATGAATAAGAGCCCAATAGCCAGTGGCAATTGAAATACCTGAAATTGGTCCACCACTAAGGTTCTGAAAATTTCAGTAAATTACTTGCCTGTCGCAGCGCCTAACTTTAAGGATGCTAGAATACGATCAAACCTTTACAATCACTTTCACGATGCGAGCTTCCGAAAGTACAAATAATTCGATTACTGCAAAATCTAAACAGCAGAAATCGTTTTCCGCAAACAAGGTGTCTTTTTCTGTACATATATGTTTAGCACATCCTGTAAGGTTGCCGTCGATGTACAATATGTTTTTCGCGGACATTGTGCAATTTGTCCACATTGCACCTGTCGATGGGACAGCTTCACCCCTAGCACCAAACTATTTATGCAAACCCATGCCAAATAACCATGTCAGCTGAAGGACAAAACGCACATTGACATTAAGTGCCTACCCACTGTCTTTTGATACACTTAGGACAATGGACCGTAAATTCTGTTCTCCATGCGGCTGGCCAAGGAAGGCCTTCCTTTCCATGCTACTCAGTCGCTATCGAGAGTTTCCTTTGGATAAAGAGAAACGTAGTACAGCCCCGGATCTACCGTTCACCTCATGCTCCTTGCCAAGGGCAAGAACAAACGTTAGCTAAGCAGGCAACTGATAAGAGCGCAGAAACTTACACAAATATCAATCCAAGCTACAGAAGGATTGGGGCGTGGTTTCTGAGAGCCAACATGCAAAGTTTGATCCTTCTGAATATATCCAGAATCCAACCTTTTGGGAGAAAATCGTCAACTGATACGACAATTGAGCTCTTAGAGTCCACAAGTAGCATCTCTCCACTGGAATGGAACGGACTAGTACGTATGCCCAATAAACTATGGAAAACCCTTACATATGTTTCGTGGAATCTTGTTTAATCTCATCAATAATCCAATACATTAAAACTAATCTCAACTTGAACAACATTCATCATAATCTACATGTACAATCCGCTGCATACACAATCAAAAGAAATTTGTGTTCAACTCTTCGTGTCTCTTGGCACTCCAAGGTGATTTGTTGAGCAACTTTTTTAATTTATAATTCCTATTTGGTAAACGTTTGTACTTTTTCTATTTCAGTTTTCGAATGCCAATATTTTAGTTGCTTGGATATTTTTTAAAAATCTGCTGCTAGATGCTAGACTGACTCCTAGATGCTTTGTTGTGCAAATCTTTTAATTTTAGTTTTTTAGTTTGTTATAATATGTAGTAATATGTAATTTTAATTGAATTTTTATGTTGCTTTCGTGCTTGTGTTATTCTGTAGCTCTCAAGCCTGTGATTTTGTATAGCCTTGAAGCTTGTGCTTTTGTATAGTAGCTTGTGATGTTGTGTAGCTTTCAAACTTGTGTTTTGGTGTAGCTTTCAAATTTCCGGTTTGTATAGCTTTCAAAATCTGTTTTTTGTAGCTTTCACATTTGTTCTGTTAGATTTCAAATTTGTGCAATGTTTAGCATTTAAATTTCTGTTTTTGTTTAGCTTTCAAATTTCTATTTTTTGTTTAGCATTCAAATTTCTGTTTTTTACCATTCAAATTTTGGTTTTTTTATAGATTTGGGATTTCTTTTTGTTGTGAAACTTTTGAGCTTTTTAAATTTGCATTATGTTCAGCTTTAGAAATTTGCATTTTGTTCAGCTTTAGAAATTTGCATTTTGTTCAGCTTTAGATATTTGCATTTTGTTCAGCTTTAAAAATTTGCATTTTGTTCAGCTTTAGAAATTTGCATTTTGTTCAGCTTTAGAAACTTGCATTTTGTTCAGCTTTAGAAATTTGCATTTTGTTCAGCTTTAAAAATTTGCATTTTGTTCAGCTTTAGAAATTTGCATTTTGTTCAGCTTTAGAAATTTGCATTTTGTTCAGCTTTAGAAATTTGCATTTTGTTCAGCTTTAGAAATTCCATTGTTGTGCAGTTTTTAAAATTTGACTCGCACTTTCTGCTGCTTTAGAAATTTTTAATTGCACTTTGCCCAGCATTCAAATTCCCACCCGCGTTTTGTCTAGCTTTTAAATTTGACTTCTGTATGCTTTTGAATTTTTAATTACGAAACAAAAATGATAATTTCTAATTAGCAGCAGAATTTAAAAAATATCCAAGCAACTACAAATATTGGCATTCGAAAACTGGCAATAAAAAAAGTACAAACGTTTACCAAATAGGAATTATAAATTAAAAAAGTTGCTCAACAAATCATCTTGGAGTTCCAAGTGACACGAAGAGTTGAACACAAATTTCTTTTGATTGTGTATGCAGCGGATTGTACATGTAGATTATGATGAATGCTGTTCAAGTTGAGATTAGTTTTAATGTATTAGATTATTGATGAGATTAAACAAGATACCACGAAACATATCGCCTCCCAAGATGCATCATGTAACATTTGCAAATCCATTGGTAACATCATCAAACAAATGAATTTCCGCCTGACAACATCAGCCAACACATGCATTTTGGGGTAATTTGAGAGTTAGTGCTACATTGAAAGGCCAAAGTTTTTGCATTCAGATGCTGAAAGTTTCATTGAAATCCGTTGAGCCATAGCAGAGTTATGACTTCCACAAAACTACACATAATCTGTAGCATGTTTTCAACCTATTGCGGTTTCTCACTAATTAAGTTTGTATTTCTGAGAATTAGTGCCACTGGTAGAACTTTTTTCGCTGAATTTAGTGCAAAAAATACATTCTACTTTTTTGAAAAGATTATATTAAAGAAATTCGGCAAATGAGGGTAGGAATTTTGCGGTACCACTTTTAACCGCCGTTTTCTTGAAACTACCATTTTGCATGTGTCGCTTGATGCTGACAAACGGAAATTCATTTGTTTGATGATGTTACCAATGGATTTGCAAATGTTGCATGATGTATCTAGGGAGACGATATGTAAGGGTTTTCCATAGTTTATTAGACATACGTACTAGTCCATCCCGTTCCAGTGGAGAGATGCTACTTGTGGACTCTAAGAGCTCAATTGTCGTATCAGTTGACGATTTTCTCCCAAAAGGTTGGATTCTGGATATATTCAGAAGGATCAAACTTTGCATGTTGGCTCTCAGAAACCACGCCCCAATCCTTCTGTAGCTTGCATAGACATTTGTGTAAGTTTCTGCACTCTTATCAGTTGCCTGCTTAGCTAACGTTTGTTCTTGCCCTTGGCAAGGTGCATGAGGTGAACGGTAGATCCGGGGCTGTACTACGTTTCTCTTTATCCAAAGGAAACTCTCGATAGCGACTGAGTAGCATGGCAAGGAAGGCCTTCCTTGGCCAGCCGCATGGAGAACAGAATTTACGGTCCATTGTCCTAAGTGTATCAAAAGACAGTGGGTAGGCACTTAATGGACTATGTCAATGTGCGCTTTGTCCTTCAGCTGACATGGTTGACAGGGTTATTTTGGTGCTAGGTGTGAAGCTGTCCCGTTGAAATGTGCAATGTGGATAGTGGACAAGTTGGACAATGTCCGCGATAAACAATTGTACATCGCGGCGCGCAAAGCGACAACCTTACAGCATGTGCTAAAACAGAAGCCACTTCTTACGATTCGTGCTAATTGGGGTTTTAAAAACGTTGACCTGTGTTAATCGACTTTTTACAAAGACTTCAAGAGGTGCTATATAATTTTTTGGGCAAAATGAACTTTTAGTTCCAAAATACGGTAGGATCGAAAGAAATTTTGACACTGTCAGTTCATATTGTCCCGAAAAATCATAGAGTATTAGTTGATGTTTTTGAAAAACGTCACGTCAAATTGAAAGAATTATTTAGCACAAGTCGTATGAGGTGATTATTCTTATAGCACATCCAGTAAAGCAGCCATCGACAAGAAAGATTGATACTCGGTTTTTCTGTGATACAGTTTCGGTTGTGGTTTATTTATATTGATACAAAAAGTGTATTCGAAACGAAACCCACTCAACAAAAACTTGACGCGGCTTAAGAGCTCCAGAAAGGTGATTCCGATCAGTTTTCTGTCGAATAATACGACTTTAGTAATACTTCGCTCTGTCGCTGCAAATTCTTTCTGGGTTGCACTTCGTTACAAAGTCTGGGCATACTTTCTTCGTTTGAGGAAGCAGCAAAGTCGTGCGCTGTATATGGATAATAAAACCCCTACAAAATAGACTCTAGCAGAAAACTTTTCACATTGGTATAAAGCCGTTTTTTTGTGTGCCATCAAATTTGCAACACGTAGGCACAGGTTTGTTAAATCTTTTTAATTTTAGGTTGATTTGTTGTTGTGGGTTTTTTCATATTTATCTTTTATACGCGTTTTATATTCTACAACAATACACAGGGGCAGCAAAAACGGTTAGCATATTTTAAATAAACGTCTATGCTTTCCAATTCTTAACAAAGTTGCCTCAAATAAGCCACTCCATTTGTCCTTGGGATAGTAATTCGTAATTTTGAAAATATGCACCTGCGGTATAATATTCACGATTTTGCAAAAAAATATTACCTTGAATTCTTCTGTGCGTGTGCGAAATAATGTGGCGAAGTAGGTAAGCAAATCTACTTTACAATATGATGACTGCGGCTGAAGCCCAGCTGGTCAACACATGGCTGGCCTTGTGTTGTTACTACGCTACGCAGCTCACTTCTCAGCAAGTATGGTGTAGCTTACCACTTCCTATTCTACAGGTATGGTGTCAGAAAGTTCCAGTGGCCCAGTAAATTAAGCCCGGAACTCAGGGTTGTTGAACAATAAGGGTCGGGCGATCGATTCCTATCTTAAGCAAGTTTCCCCTTTTTATGTACAATATATCCCAACGCCTATCAAGTATTAAGAGAAGTTGTTTAATATTTTAATTTTGATTTGACTAAAACAGATTCATTTTTATCTCTAACTGAAGTGGGCTACTGATTCAATTCAATTTTACTAGCGGACCAAGTCAGGTAGATTAGATTTAAGTTGTAATTTTGCTGAGATTTGTTTTTAAATTCAGTTTAACTGACTGAGGCTAAATTATAATCACGACTTATCTGAGATGTCAAAATTTTGTTGCGATTTAACTGATATTAGGAGATTTTAATTGCAAATTAACTGACTGGGGATAAATTTTATTTACGATTTACCTTAGATGAATTATAATTTAATTAAGATAAATATATTTACTCATTATTTAAACCCTTAAAACAATAGTCACTCTAACAAAGTTCATAAAACAAAGTTCCATCCACTGATCAGATGTTTCTTGATAGTCCTCCATCGTGGAAGCTCTACGAATTGTACCAACTATCAACAACAAAGCAAGCTCTCCACCCTTCTGAGAAGCTCTGCGAATATGTATATTCTTTTAATGGTATTGAATGGCACATTATTTTACAGCGTTTCCTTGACTGAGTTGCGAAGCTCAGTGGATTATTTGGAGTTCGTGGACAGTGCTAGAGTCCCGGAATAGAATCTTACTCAAAATTATTTGTTTGCTTTTTTAGGTTAAAATTTATACTAAAATAGCAAGTAAAGATTCTCAAAATATCTAAGGTTCACGCAGTGCCTAACAAGTATCAAGATAACGTTTGCAGCTTTAGTTAGGTTGGCTCAAATGTACAGTTTCATTGAGATTTGATTTTTAAACTTAAGTTGGTCGAATTGTAATTCGATTTGACTGAGATTGGCTTTGAATGTAACTGACCTGGGTTGAATCTTAATTACAATTTATCTGAAAAGGGGTAAATTTTAATTGCGATTTAACTGGAAATGGTCTATTCAATTAATGTACTAGATATCAACAGCAATGTTTCTTTGCTGCTTACGGGAAAGCTAGTGAGAAGACAATATGAATATAGCTACTGCTTCCATAGTATACCCGAAATTATTTCACGCACTCTAGTACTAAAATATGAATATAATATACCAAAAAATGCTGTCGATATTGCTGGTGTTTACAAAATCTTAGGAAGTCTGGGATTCATACAATATTTTTAAACTTTGTGACCATCTTTGCAAATTAGATTGATTAATAGTGCTTCCGATGATTAACGCATTTAAAGTGTTTTAGCTAAACCCGAAACGACCTGATTTTTTACATTTCAAAAAATGCCTTTATTTACATTTTATCATTGACAATGGTGGAGGCTACGCCAACTCCCGACACAAAGCGAAGTCATCATATTTCAATTTCATGAACCAGTCTGTATATTTATTGGCGTCAAAATGCAATTTCGATGAATGAATTTTTTTTGCTGTTTTGCAATAATCATATACAAGTAGAGGAACAATTTACGACATTAAAAACATCAAAAAGTTAATTATTTTTTAAATTGCCCTGTTAACTTTAACTGCAATTATCTTTTGGTCGCCACCAATGCTAAGCCTGTTTAAAACTTTTTTTGGTACTTTAGAGAGTGCTGGTTTTAATTACGTTTGTATTTGCTTTAGCATTGGTGGCGACCAAAAGATAATTGCAGTTAAAATTAACAGGGCAATTAAAAAAATAATTAACTTTCTGATGTTTTAATGTCGCAAACTGTTCCTCTACTTGTATATGATTATTCCAAAATAGCCAAAAAAATTTAATTCATCAATATTGCATTTTTACACCGCTAAATGTTCGAACACATTTAAACTTAAATGGTCCATAACTTCCTTACGTTAGGTTTATTGAACTTGAATTGTTTTGTGTTACTATTAGATTGACACTAGTTATCGACCAAAGCACAAATAATTTCGCTTTTCGTAACTTCGAAATTTGGCTGTCGGGAGTTGGCGTAGCCTTTGCCAATATTGACTCATCAAGAATGTTTGTGCCTGATTTGAAAAATTGGCTTAAAATTATCTGTTTCTTAAGTACTTTCTCTTTCGTTATCGCCTGGGGTAGATAGATTTATTCATAGTTTTACAGATTAATTGATATCGCAATTCCAAGTTTTCAATTTCATATTTACAGTAGGTTGGCAAACAATCGGCGTGACAACTAAAAAATCTTCCTAAGTAGGACAATAAAGACTGACCGACGTCAGATTCTTTTGTTCGGCGTATCCGGCTGCACATCAAGTCTTTCATAAGGTTGCGTCGGGTAACGCTTTTATTAAAAATTTAGAAAAACTTATTATGTACGGCGACGGAAATCATAAAGCCAATAACGGTAAAAAATGACTGGATTCAAACTAACGATCCATGCTGCTTCCTTAAACGAAGAAAATTTATCCACAGTTATGTGCACAACTTTTTACCCTCAATAAGCTTTTGTTATTTTCGTTGGCTGCGAAAGAGAACTGCCTTTGTTTGTATTGAATTGAGTTTGATTAACTAATTTTGCATCGAAGGCAAAAGAAAAGATTGTATTAAAACAACTACTAGTTATGTTTCGGCTGGAAACATCTGATATGGCTTAAAATCTGGCTGGCTCTAAACAAGTAAAGAATCCCTAAACCTGCAAAAATAGGCTCTATACTAACGGCCTACAGACAAACACGGTCTAAACCTGCAACAAAAGGCAAAACTGTCGAAAAAGGATACATACAATTTATACTATCATCTTTAGCAGCATGCGTTTTTAAGGTTTAATCATTAAGTGGTTGTTTTTTCAAAAATTTAAATGAAGTTGGAATTATGTACCAAGATCAGTTAGGAGTATGAGAGAGTCTATAATATCCCGAAAAATCACGGTTTATAGTTTTTCAAGAAATCATATAGCTAAAACTAATAGATCGATGGTTACTTTTCAATTGGTGCTTCATGAAAATTGTTATATGAAGATAGGTGCTTTATGACTTTTCTCACAAATTACAATAGGTGCCATATGCATTTTTGGGGCGAAATGAGATAAGGTATAGAAAAACTCCGCGAGAAAAATACGTACATTTTGGTACCAAATTCTCATATCGCCCCAAAAATGCATATTGCACCTATCGTAATTTGTGAGAAAAGTCATAAAGCACCTATCTTAATACAACGATTTTCATAAAGCACCAATTGAAAAGTAACCATCGATATGCCAAGTATTTATAAAAGAGTGTAGAAAACGATCACTTTCCATCTTGTAGTTTTAATTTAAAGATAAAAAGCTAGGGTAGTGTGTTTATACTTTGTAGTTTTGCTTGACTTAGATACTAATCTGGAAGCAAAGCGCTTCTAAATATTTTCCTCTACTACGGACTAAGCACTAATATGAAAATTGTGCAATTGCGAGGACTAGGAGTCCGTGTTACGAAATACTGGTGTTTGTGTTGTTCAAAAACGAAGTTATCACTTTTACAAATGTGTATATGCACTAACTAATGGAGACAAAAGTTTGAAGATATAGGGCTAATCCCTCAATAATACAAACCTTAATGTTAAGAAACAGGTTCCCGTGCAATCATCTAACTGACATATTTATTTATTTATATTTATGGACTAATTTATTTTGTACTACAAAAACCGTTAACGTTATCACCATTTAGCCAAACTAACAGATGCAATTTGGTTAAAGCTACATTAAAAGATTTTAAATATTATTTGTTAAAATAAATTGTTTAACATAAGCGATGCTAAAACAAAATTGTAAATTAATATTACACTTTCCATTTTTTAAAAATTATAATTGAAGTTGTAAATAATGTGAATAAAATAAAATAAATACATTTAATGTACTATGCTGTTAATTTATTCGAAGTTTACTTTTTTCTGACTTAAATATTTTCTATTGACAAGGAGTAGCTTCCTGTGGATACGTGTGAATTACTAAGAAATATATCTCTGGTAGATACCAACGCGCAAAATTCAATACCGATAACTGCATTTCCAAAAATATTGTCGTTGCTGCTGTATAGCAGATTTAATGCTGCTGCTGGTGTATTGTCTGTTTGTAATTTTTATTTATTTTTTAATAGTTCTAGATAAGTTACATTAAATAAAAAGTAATAAGTGAGCAACCAGTAGTAGCCAGGACCAGAATTGGCAGGGAATATTTCGGACCCCAATTTGGTTCACTTTTGGACGGTTAAGGTCAGGAAGGAACACGGTGAGTTATAACTAGGATTTCACCAGCGGGGTTAAGATTCCTGTTTAGTAAGTCTGTGCTAACAAGACGGTACACCAGTCGTTCAATTTCATGGAATTTGTACTAGAAACGAGTGACAAATTCTGGAAAATTTGCATACATACATATTGAAAGTTTGGTTTAAGGTATGCACCCAAATATTTATTTAAGCATATTCGTATAACCCAACTATCAAGTACAATGACGCCTTAAAACAACTTCGTTTTCAATTTTTAATTAAAAATAAAGCAGGCAACATGCCTACATATTCCAAAGTAACGAAATCAGTAGTATAGTGTCAGAACCAACAGAAAATTGGTCTAAACTTGAATTCAAAGAACATGCATTCATTGAATTATTATAGTGCCAAGAGAATTTTTTGAAGTTTAAATTTTCAGTTTTATTTAAAACAATTGACCACGATAAAACAAGTTAACTATCAACAGTAAAATTTGTAAGTTTTGCTTATAACAATTCACTAGGATAAAACAAGTCAACAATCAGGAGTGAAATTTCATACATATTTGACATTTAGGCAGTCAAGGCCTACCAATCTAAATAAACACCTAGCGTTTCTATATAGACACGTTTAGTGTCTATTTGCTATTAGCTCTATATGAAAACTCTAACGTTTGAAATATATAATCACAAATAAAGAAATTGAGAGTACGTCAGTGTTAGATATACCGTTATTTGAAATTTTACCCATTTAAACTTCAAACGCCAGAGTTTTCGAATACAATTCTTTAATCTACAAGAAAAGTTTGATTCTCTGTCAATGTTTGAGCAATATCTGCCGGAAGCTTTTTTAAATATGAAAAAATTCGCTGGCCACCTGGCCATGTGCATTGGTTTGAGCCTGAGCAAAAAGCAGCTTAACATTTTCTTACTTATTGTAATGGGAGAAGTCACTTAATTAATAAAACTTAATTGGTTATTCTGATATAGCGCTGATTTGCATGCAATTATTTATAATCCGTTAAAAGATTCAAAATTGACATTTCCGTTTTTTAAGCATACCTTGTTGTTTATTTTGCTGTGTCATCATTCCATATAAAACTGAAGTTCTAGCATGAAGGAGCGTCAGTTCTAGCAAATGAAAAAGCGTTCGAGTTTCAAATACACGCTTGCAGGATATGTGCTTAACCATTCAAATTTTACTCACGGCATATCAAATGGTCTGAGGAGCAGGGTCTAGAAACCCTAGAAACATGATCCAAATAGTTTAAGTTGAATAAAAATTAAAGGATGTACGATATGAAAGTCACAAAAATCGTTTATTCATAAACAGTTACAGTTGTCGTTTAAAAAGGAGATATGATATATTGCTGATAGACAGGACCTTGCAGAAGTACTAAAAATATCTTGCTCTGATATCCTCACATTTGCTCAAATCGCCAATTTACATGTTGCGCTGCCTATGAAATTTGCAGGTATCAAATGTAGTCTTTGGCATTTATTTGAGAGTTTGATATATCAGATAAGTTCAATATTAGAGTAAATGTAAAAAGGGTGTGCACAATTCTTTTCTCTACAAAATGTAACTATAAGTAGGCGTTTCGAATAATTGGTTGGCTTGGAAACCGGCGTGGCAACATTTGAGAGAAAGAAAAAACACAGTTTTGAGTCTTAGCAGATTTTAAGTAAATATTAAGAAGTAATTTAATTTACTTTCTTAAGCATAATAGTTTGAAAAATAAGCTTTCTAAAAAGCTAAGAAAACCTTATGGTAAACCAAATACAAGATGACAATAAAACGTATAGTCTTTTTGAACAAATTTTTCATCAATATTTTACGCGAAACAAAAAACCCATAAAGTGAATACGCTTGTAAATTGTGGCAGTTGGGAATGCGAATGCCTTTGCATACCTCATTGGAAGGCCCACTTCTTGTTGAGTATTATACGGTTTGGTTTGTTAGAATAACTATGGAAGCTTGAAGTTCTGAACGTTGCATCCGAAATCGTGCTTTAAAAATTCGGCAAAACTACTGTAAAGCATGGTTGTAAACAATTGCTTATAATTATCCAATGACAGCTAAAAATGCTATGGGATATTTTTGGGTAAATACGCGAGGTTGTTTGTGTCTAACGGTGATTTGGTTATTGTCCGTGGATTCTTCTGTAAGATTTAGCATAGACTTGAATTTTGTTACTTTAGTTATTGGACATCCTTTGATTACCTCAAAGCTGTAAAAACTATACTGAATAATGAAATGGAAATGCATAAGGTGCATTTATAAACCAAGGGATATTTTTTCATTTTGCCCTAACTTTTACATGAATAATCCAATCGGAACGGTTTATATATATTCTTGTAGCGCACTTTACCCTTGTTGTTCACCACTATATTCAAGAATATCATAAACTTTTTTCGAAGGCAACAGAAGTTTTGTGAAAATGTACTGATTTGAGTTGTCCAAAAACAAAGGGATAACCTTATTTTCATGCGACATAACTTTCGGTTTTTGAGTAATGTAACATACAAATGGGGTTTATCTTGCTAGGATAGACTGATTTAACTGATGTGTAAACATTTTAAACATGAATATAATATTAAGTTTGTTTCATATGCTAGTTCTTGGTTTTCAGTAACCTGAGTAAACTCGCTCAGAAATCTGAAGGACATTTTTTGATAACATAATGCGTTATGAAAACTTAATTTAATCCCATATATAAAACGCAATCTGTAACGCATTTATTCACATGAAATTTTGTCATATGTTTTCGATAAGTCGTTCTGTGTGGTATAATCTTGATGCAAACTGCTAACACACTGTTACTTGTACCGCCAATGTATTACGATAGTGATGTTACAAACTGTTTTTACGTATATTTTAATAGTTTTTTAACTGAATACGTTCTTGCACTGACTTGGTAGACCAATTTAGGGCGACTGGTGTTACGGCGTGTCCTGAATTTAGAATGGTTTCCTTACTTGTGTTCTAGTAGATATGTTTAGTCTACATGCTGCATTTCAAGCAGCCAATTTTAAATAAATATATTTTACTAGCCATGTGCAAAACCTATAAATAGTGAACAGGAAGGTGCTTGGAACCTAATTTATTTGAAAGGCTACCCCAGAATTCCGAAATTGTGAAACATTGTCTTGCACCATGACATGACCTTGTGTCGTGCATTTACGAGGTACAAAATTGACTCACCCAAAGGGAATTAAATAGAACCTTTCAGCACCAAATGTGCAAATTTAAGTACAAAGAGTCGTATTACTTAATTATCGCATGATACAAGTATTATTTTTAATGATTTCCTTGAATAAACTGGAAACTAGTAATGGTAGCACTATAATAAAGGACTATGCAACCTAAGGGCAAAAATTTTGACCTCCTAGTTTATTGCCGATTCTGATAGAGCTTTTAAAGCTCTACAATTTTGCAATTTAATATATGTCATTATTTCTTAACGTTGTCGAGATATGAACGAGTTTGTAATTTTAGCTCCCATAAGGCTCCATAGTAAACATCCTATTTTCAAAGTCTTGGCTACCCATCGCGCCCACCTTTGATTTCTGATGTTGATAGCAGTTTAAAAAGAGCGTTAAATGAGGATGTTTTTAGAAGTTACTGGAGTGGTCTTCTTGCAAACGTCGAAGTTGTGGTAGGTCAAATATGGAGGTGTTGTTTCGGAACACCTTTCTTCTAAATCGGTGTAGCTTCCACTATACACCTCTAATTTTCAAAGTTAATAGCAATTTTAAAGGAGTAATTTCTAAGGATTCTATCGTAGAAAAAATCAGGACAAAATGTTTTTATTTACAAAAGTTATAAAGCTTTAACTTTGGAGGGGCTGTTCGAGAACCCTCAAAAACAGCCCTATTTCAAGCCTACATTTGACCCCCGGGCCCACTTTTGATTTTCGATGTTAATAGCAATTCTGAAAGCACTTGACTAGAAGATAAAACTGAGAAAAAACTGGACTGGTATCTTTCCAAAATTACACACCTGGTCGTGTCAATATCAAAATACCTATAATTATAGCCGATGGGTGATACTTTAACACATTATGTCTGATAATTCATAATTTTGGAAAGATACTACTCCAGTTTTTTCTCAGTTTTATCTCCTAGTCAAGCGCTTTCAGAATTGCTGTTAACATTGAAAATCAAAAGTGGGCCCGGGGGTCAAATGTAGGCTTGAACTAGGGCTGTTTTTGAGGGTTCTCGAACAGCCCCTCCAAAGTTAAAGCTTTATAACTTTTGTAAATAAAAACATTTTGTCCTGATTTTTTCTACGATAGAATCCTTAGAAATTACTCCTTTAAAATTGCTATTAACTTTGAAAATTAGAGGTGTATAGTGGAAGCTACACCGATTTAGAAGAAAGGTGTTCCGAAATAACACCTCCATATTTGACCTACCACAACTTCGACGTTTGCAAGAAGACCACTCCAGTAACTTCTAAAAACATCCTCATTTAACGCTCTTTTTAAACTGCTATCAACATCAGAAATCAAAGGTGGGCGCAATGGGTAGCCAAGACTTTGAAAATAGGATGTTTACTATGGAGCCTTATGGGAGCTAAAATTACAAACTCGTTCATATCTCGACAACGTTAAGAAATAATGACATATATTTAATTGCAAAATTGTAGAGCTTTAAAAGCTCTATCAGAATCGGCAATAAACTAGGAGGTCAAAATTTTTGCCCTTAGGTTGCATAGTCCTTTAACAAATGTTATCCGTGATTGCATAAATTTAAGAAAGCAACTGTTATAAACATAAATATACGTCAAAATAAAAGTAAAAAGGCTTTTTGTAACGTAGTAGATATTGCTAGTTAATTCTAAGAATGAAAATGGAACAAAATCCAAGGCCATATACTTTGATATACATTAAAAAGGAATAATCGGCCTTAGCGATCTAAATATTATATTCGTGTTTAAAATGTTCACAAATCAGTTGAATCAGCCTATCCTAGCAAAATAAACCCCATTTGAATGTTACATTACCCTAAAACCGAAAGTTATGTCGCATGAAAATAAGGTTATCCCTTGCTTTTGGACACCTCAAATCAGTACATTTTCACAAAACTGCTGTTGCCTTCGAAAAAAGTTTAGAATATTCTTGAATATAGAGGTGAACAACAAGGATAAAGTGCGCTACAAGAATATATATAAACCGTTCCGATTGGATTATTCATGTAAAAGTTAGGACAAAATGAAAAAAATATCCCTTGGTTTATAAATGCACCTTAGAATAAATCTAAAATTGTATAGAATTTTGTATATTTTCATTTTTACATTTTCATTGCTGCAAAGACTTTTGAACAGACAAATAAAACAGTTCCATCAATTAAAACAAGTCCTGAAACCTGAAAAACACAATAAATAAACCTTTTTTGCTAATTTATTCACTGTTCACGAAAATATGTAGTTCATGCACAAATACAGTGTGAATTCATCAAACTTATTATGTATAACTCTATTCTTCAAGCGTAAAGTATTATTCATGAAGTTTGCTTTATATAGTTTTAATAACGTACAAACTGAACTGAGTACAAAAAGAAATTGTTATACAGTGTACTTGTTGTACAAACGAAGCAAAAAATTTGCTCAGAGTATACCCAAGAACTTATTTTTTACGAAACAATATTCCGTTACACCGTCACTGATACACCCATGTGTATTAGCCAGAATGCACAGAAGAGCATATCAGTTTGGAAATTGTTGGTAATGCATTGCTAATGTATGCACTGAAGCTCGTAGCTTGTGCCCTAAATTCAACAACATGGAAAGCATTGCATGTACCTAATGTCAGATGACGGAATGTTTATAACCTATCAACTTATTTCCCCTTTACGTTACAAGTTGATTTAAATTTGTAAATTACATGTTTAACTTTAGAGATTTCATATTTTTAAAATTTGGATATTATTTTTAATATCGTTGTATGCCATTGCTTCTAGCCCAAACATGAGCAAAAATTATTCTGAAAGTACCAAGTGTCCAATTTGTTTGGAAGTTCCAGCAGCTGAAATCTATCAGTGTATAAATGGACACCCACTATGTTCTTCATGTGCTGGTCGTGTTGAAACGTGTCCCAGTTGCAGGACAAAATTGGATTCTTCAAAAATTCGAAATCGAATTGCAGAAACCATTCTAGATAGGATGACGTTCGAGTGTGAACACAAGAGGGCTGGATGCAGTGAAAAGTTGCCAAGGGCTGAAATATTGAGCCACACAAAGCAATGCGTGTTTGGGTATTCTTTTACAGTATGCCATACGCTGCATTGTTTCATATTTTCTCACCATTTGTTTCAAAAATTTCAGAGGTACCAGAGTTCAATTGTGTAAATTGCTTGGTTTCTCCTGTGAGCATCTAGCATGTGACAGAAGGATTATTGACCTGACAGAGCATTTAAGGGATGTCCATAATGGAGCAATTGTTGATGGCTTACAGACTACCCTTAATTTGGAAGCACGTACGGTGGCTCAAAACAAATTTATTTGGAGACCTTTGTGCTTTATAAACAAAAACGACTGCATCGGCATCTTTTTGCTTCACGTTTCCTTGAACGAAACGAACAAAACTGCTGTTTTTAACTGTATTGAAATATCCGACGATTCCATTGAAAACACCGGAAGTACTTTGGAAAATCGCTATGTTAAATTTTTCATTGAGTCAAGGAATCTTACGAAGGTAGGTTTATAAGCGTGCTGAAATTTAAAATAAATTAGTTTATTAATTATATTATTAAAATGCAAAGCTTGACTTTGTGTAGGCCCCTCATATTTCCTGGATCTCTCCAACCTATAAACTAAAGTATACCGAATTTACGATGAAGCATTTGGGCTATCGTATACCATATGATGTGCTGTTCAAGTACTTGCAGGGTGGATCGGTGTCTGTTGTTTGCGAATGTTTGCATGGCGTGAAGGCAGGAGCAGGAACCCCGGTTTAGTCTACACTAGTTGTACCTTGTTAAATTACTCCCAACTTGCCTTTTTGCAACTAAGGCGTCGTCCACGTCCACTGACCCCACTTGTCATGTCATCTAAGCTTATGTGAAGTCACCTAACAGATTTTTGGAACCTTGATTATTACGACTGAGTTTGATTATGATTTGATTTATGATGATATGTTTCAGACGTTTAAAGCATTTAATGGAAACTATTTGGCAGTGAAATACGCTTGAAATCCGTGACTAAAAATTATTTGTTTTTCTGGAAAACCCAAGGGCATTCTTTGAAACGTTATAAGAGAGTCTTGTAGAGTAGAATATACAAACCAATTCCAATTTATTTACATGCCTTAATTACAAGCTTTAAACCAGAAGCCGTTCTGTCACGTTTTAAGGTATAAATTTTTAATTCGCCAAAATGCTAGATAGAGAAAGTCAAAATAATGGTAATGCAGAGTGTATTTCAGACTTTTGTTTCAAAATAGGCAGGCAATAGCTTTATTGGAAGTCCCAATTTGAAAAGCAAAAAAATAACCATGATATATTACATAGCATATAAATGTAATGTAATGTAGTTTTTATTCAAGTGTTATCTGCATTCAGTCTATAAAGTCTGATTTTAAATACATAACACCAAGTGTCATTCCATTATACATAGGATGTCATTTAACATTCCAGGTCATATCCATATAATTATTAAATACATCTGCTGACTATAATACTACATAAATAAGAATTTTCTTTTTTCTATTATAATATTTTTACAAGTTTCCAAAAATATTTCGTTGACAGTTTTTTGCTCGTCCCATTTGGGTTTCAATAATTCTTTATTTAATTTTACATAGTCGTTCCAAATGAATATACCATGCCATTTTAAGGAATTTTTATACATAGTAGTTGGAATGACTGTAAGAATTTTGAATCTATTTAGCTTGTTCTGTTGTTCTCTACTAACTTGAAACCAATTATTGAAAAAGTTGCTTGATTTGAATTTAAATACAAATTTTAATGTTAACATTATCTTTCGTTCGGAAATGGTTAGTAATTCAATTTTATTATAGAGTTTGAAAAAATCAATTTTGGAAAAGGTTTTTACTTTGGAATACCATTTTTTATTGTACATAGGGTAATAATATGATACTAAAAAACGTCTAATTTGGTTTTGAAATTTTTCTAGAAAACATTTATTATTGGGAGCCCAAAATATGATGCCATAGTCTATAATACTAATATAGTAGGCTGATATGACGCTTTTTAGAAAATTTTCACTGATCATTCTCTTAATGCAATAAAGTTTACCTATGGCACAATTTAATTTCTTCTGGACATTCTCTCAATGAATCTTGTACGATAGATTTGAATCTAAGTGTACCCGTAAGTACTTGAAATTAGTTACCAATTCTAGTTTTTTTCCATTTAAAATTACATTACCTTCTACTTTTTGAGATGATTTGGTATCGTGAGATTTGTTAAATACCATATATTTGGTTTTTGACACATTAATACTTAAGTGATTTTTTGCACACCATTCACTGAAGGTAGCCAAACAACTATTTAGTCCGTGTATGCCTTCCTGAAAGCTTGTACAACCAGTGTAAATAACTAAGTTTTCACAATATAACGTATATGGTAGGTTAATAGCGGTTCCTATATCATTTAGAAAAAGTGTAAATAACAAGTTACTTAAAATACTACCAGGAGGTACGCCTGATTTTATATCAAATAGCTTTGACTTATAATTTCCATTGGTAAGGGTAAATTTTCGATTGGTAATGTAGCTTATAAAGATTGTTCTAGAAATAATATTTTGAGATATAACACAATTTCTAACAGGAGAACTACGTTTTGTTAGAAAAATACAATAGAGAATATTAAAATCTTTGGAAGCATGGTAGTGACGTCACTTTTGCCATTAGCCACCCACCCGCTCATGTCACCAGTCGTCACTGTCACTGACAGTCCACTGACTGACCCTAGGTAAAACGTGACGTCATTAGTGGATGGCTCCTAACTAGTGTCCATGTAATGAAGTAAGGGCAGTAGAATTGACTGCAAATTTGAACACAAGTTGCAACCAGTGCTCATGCATTCATGTTTGTATTGATACGTGCACAATAGTCTATTCAATTGTGACTCAGTTAAATTATGATTCTGCAATTGGTCAAAGTTTTTTAGCCTAGCCTGGTAGATAAGACGAATCATTAGTACGTCTAGATAATATCTTTGTTGTATCTTTTGGAAGGGTTCCTTCAATTATTTACAAAGATGAAATTTATTTACATTAATTTGTAGATAAAATTTTAATTTATTTTTAGTGCAATGGCTAATCCTGTTCTTCTGTTTTCAACGTGCTTTTTGTTAGTAAATGTATAAGCTAATTTTCGGAATAAATGTACTGTTGGTGCACAGGTTTGATGTAAAATAATAGATAGTTATGCAGGTGATACAATTACCATTTGTATAAACTTGAAACCGGATTGTCAAAAGTAAAATGAACCTTTGGTATCATATTTACAGAAAATAAGATAGATGTGACGGTACTATTATAAAGATTATATTTTCTTTCTTCTCTACTGTCGAGTGGACGTAAGAATATATCAATAAATTTGTTTAGTTTTTTCTAGTGTAATTGCATCCGTATGTTTTGTAATGCTACATCTTATATGTCACTAGTGAAGTTATGAATTGCATTATATTAAATTAAATGACAAATGGTAAAGCGACAGCAATTTTTTACGACATGACGTATAGCTTTTCTTTTGTCAGTCTATGACTAACCGACTAATTTGTTACTTATAAATTACTATTTAGTAAGTTTAGCTAAATTTCTGATTTGTCACCTGTAACTTACTATCTAGTAAGTTAGATTTTCTACATTAATAAATAGTAACGTCCAGGTGTTGAATTTGTATTTGAATTTGGCCGCATAATATATTTTAATGTGCCTACCTTACTAAGTCGTTAGGTAAAATTCTAACTTTTGCTTTGCGTATTTATTGCCTTAACGTATCTTTTTCCAATGCAAATTTTTAGAAATAAAATTAAGCAAAATTTTTTCAACTTTTTGTATCTCTTTTTTTACTTTTATGATAAACGGTTAAGTCGTTATGTAATTTTTAATAAAAAAATCTTAAATATTTAATTTCTTGAGAAAGCCAAGCTAGAAAATTGATTTGCCAAGGTCAAAGTTTTTATTTTTTGATTCTTTTAATTTAGAAAAAATAAAAACAGCGTTACTTTCTCAAACGCCGCGTTACTCGAATTTTTTAGAACATTTAATTAACAACATTACTAATGTGTATGCTGAACCCGACGATTTAGTAAGGTATGATTTATTTTTTGGCTGTAAGTTACCAAATAGTGAGTTACAGGTGACAAATTAAAACTTTTACTACATTACTATTTTGTAAGGTATAAAATACAAGACTGCTTGTGACGTAAGTTTGTCATAGACTGCTTGTGACGTAAATTTGAGCAGCAAAGTCGTTTCTATTTTTTGCGTGTTTCTTATCTGTGTATAGCTTTAATTATGTATAAACTCCAAAAACTGTTATAAGGTGTACGAAAGAGGGCCTAATCGAATGGTGTTAATCCTGGCTAAATGTGGTTTAAACCATGCTAAATATGGTCTATATTTATTATAATCCCATATTATAATTTCCTCTCGGTATTTCGGAGGAAACGAACAAGTTTGTGCGCCTAATGCTTAATCCTATGTTAAATCACGCCATGCTTAATCCCATGTTAAATCACGCCATGGTTAATCCTATGCTAAATCACGCAATGCCTAATCCCAAGTTAAATCACGCAATGCTTAATCCCATGTTAAATCACGCAATGCTTAATCCCATGTTAAATCACTCAATGCTTATGCCCATGTTAAATTCTGTTTGATCATTCCATCTTTATTTGAATGGAATGCGTGCAGCGTACAATTTTAACGGACGGTTTAAGACATTAAGACTCACATAACTAACGCGGGGTTAAGTATGACTAAAACGTAGTGTGTGATTAGGCGTCACTAAATTCTAAATTTTAGCATGGAATGGAGCATACCTATATTTTGGCATGCGATTATGCATCATAAATCGATTGGGCACTGGCCGTGTAATCGGTAAAGGTTTGTTATTACCGCACCGCGGCACTAGTTTATTTAATAATTATCATTTAATGTTGTAGACTCAGGTTTCACCGGCTCAACCACTACGCTCAACTTCGAAGTACAGGCTACAGTTCAATCCAAGATGATTTGAAGATCAGTGGTTTTGGTAAACCAAAACAACAAGGACTATTTCAGTGTCATCTTGCTCTACGTTTCTTTGAACGAAAGGGGCAAATCTTTAGTTTTCAACTGTATCGAAATACCCGGGAATTCCATACAAAACTGCGATGCCGTTTTGTTACTTAACTGTTTAGATTTTTTCATTCCGTCAAAACATCTAACTTAGGTTATCTTATAAGGTTAAGTTCTAAAGAAATATTTGGTCGTACTTATAATTAAAATGTATTTTAAAAATCAATATCCGCATATATCTTGGGTCTCCTCAACCTATAATTACAAGTATGCAGAGTTTACAATGAAGCATTCGCGCAATCGTTTGCCAAATGATATGCTGTTGAAATTCTCACTGAGTGGATCTGTCTCTGTTGTGTGTCTCTCCTGTCCCATTTAGTAAATGCTTGAAGTCTAATGTCCCAAGTGTGCCATTGCTATAACAGGTTTTCAAATGTGTCATCATACTTGTATTTATGAACTGAACGATTTTTGTTAGTCTAATTTTAAAAGATTTCAACTTTAACTTTTATGTCAAGTGACTTGTAAATGTGTTTGAATATTAAAATGAGATAAAAAACTATTATATAGTGTTTTAGTGACTAAACTGTAACTGTGTACTAAAATAAACTATAATTAGTCGAGCTTCTTTATTTAGGAGAGTTAGTTGAACTGAGAAAGTTTGTACATTGAAGTCATGAAGTCAGACAAGTGGTTGATTCAAAATTTGTGCACAAGTTGCAACCAGTGCTGTGTGCTGATGCATTCGTGTTTTTCGTAGTAAACAATTTTGGTTAAAACGAGTGTTTGAAACAATTTATTAGTATAATTTACCCAACGTTTAAATTGGACCAGAGCTCCTCTTCTAGGTGTTTTTATAGTATAGGCAACTAATGCGTGTTTTTAATTATTGTTATGTGTATAATAAACACAGCAACATGATTACATGTAGCAAAGCACCGGAAGGAACGCTTTACAAAACTGAAACAACAAAATTTTTAAATTTGCGTGTCCTATTAGATCAGGGTAGCAAAATATCACGGACTGGAGTGTAGACAGAGGGGGGCACCGGTAGCACGTGGCCCCCACATCTAGGGGGAAAATAAAAGATTCAGCAAAACCTAACAAAAATGTTCAGAATTTTCAAAATGTTTGGCGCGCGTAATGAAGTTTTATAGCTTTTTATTGCAAACTGGTTCTCAGACTATTATTTTTGAACTTCGTGCCTCATTTTTGTAAAATATGGCACTACACATTTAGTCACACCGAATAACTATGTCTATAACATTTACTTTACACTTTACACACTGTTGTTTAAAATGGCTGTATCATTCCTTCCTTACGAATTCCACTTTTTTTCATGAAAATCCGGATTTTTATCTGTAAACAATGGAGTTCTCGGAAAAAGTAAATCGAGCGGAAGTGGTTAATTAGCATATTCAAAACTACTTAATATGATGGCTCAAGGCGAACGTGCATACTACAGGGGGCATTCATATGTACAGCTATAATCTTGTTCAAATATGCACACAAGCAACGAACTGCGTTGTATGAAGTTCAACTTTCTCTCCAGCTAAAGTGCATATATAATTATGCATGTAAAATGAAACCATTTATTCTTATCACACACGTTTCTTTTCTTTTTCCTTTTACATGCATTATTATATATGCACTTTAACAGGAGAGAAAGTTGAACTTCATACAACGCAGTTCGTTGCTTGTGTACATATTTGAACAAGATTATAGCTGTACATATGAATGCCCCCTGTAGTATGCACGTTCGCCTTGAGCCATCATTTTAAGTAGTTTTGAATATGCTTATTAGCCACTTCCGTTCGATTTCCTTTTTCCGAGAACTCCATCGTTCTCGGATAAAAATCTGGATTTTCAATCATAGAAGTGGAATATGGAATGCGTAAGGAAGGAGTGATACAGCCATTTTTGTGATACAGTGATACAGTCGAGAAATTGCTAAATATTCTAACCAAAGTAGCCACTAGGCGCGTAGACAGCCGGGAAAGCTCTAGGGGGTACACATGTTTAAGTATAAATGCTAGTGGTTTACATAATACATAGATAATGTTCATACATAGATAAGTACAAGTCTCCTCAGTCAACTCAACTGGCTAGATACAATCGTTTCAAAAATTGCAAGTCAGCATAACTTGGAGAATTTTGAAAAACATGATAATCCTATGATCTATGATTTCTTCGCAGTTGAAGAAAATTTATGTGAAGTGACATTGATCAGCAATGTCATGCAAACCTCAAACCCTTTCATTTAATAGAAAAAATGATAAGCAGTGTTCCATATGTTTCCAGAGAACAGCATGGAAATGACAGAAGCAAGCTTTAACATTATTATGTTATTTCCAAGAAGTCACATTTAATTGGCAATTGTTATCCTATTATACCTAACGATAGTAGTTGCCTAGCCTTGCTTTATGCTCCCACAAATGGTAGGAAAAAGAATATAATAAAACGTACAGCTTTCCCAAACTACAATGCAAAGCCTAAATGTCGTTTTACACTCCAGTAACGCATATCAGAACTAAAGGTTATGTAGAACTTAATATAATTAAAATATATATGTGCATGTAGAAAACTCATACAACGGACGGCCCGAACCAAATATCATATGTGTTGCGCTCAGGGATAAGGGGGCTAGTCCGACAAAATACGTTTACCGTAAACGCTTGAATTATGAGACATGCCTCAAATTCGACCGTATTTCTTCTTTTTTTGGCCCGATTCATAATTTATTGGATAAAACGCTGTAATTTCGTAACTTTTTACATATTCTACCAAATTCTTAGTCTGCAGTCCGTTTTTTAATTTTCGGATACTACGGCCCTCCAATCAGGCCCTTAATTATCAAATGTGCAAAATTAAGGGGTCTATGCTACATGAAACCTGATTTTAGGTCCTGTTTTGCCCATAATTACAAACGTGAGATCCGTTTGTTAAAATTTAACTATTAAGGCCCTAAAATGGGGTCCTACAATTATGCCCTAACTTTTCAAATATACAAAATTAAAGGACGCATTAGGCTGTGCGGCATATGGTTTTTGGTCCATTTCTTATCAGGATTACGAATGCGAGGTCCGCTTGTTAAAACTTGGATCCGCAGGTCCTAATTCGGGCCCTTTAATTTTGCATTTTTGAAGGGCCTTAATAATTAAGGGTCTAATTTCAGGGCTTAATTAATTAAATTTTAACAAACGGACCTCACGTTAGTAATTCTAGTTAAGAATGGACCTAAAATCATGTGTGACACAGCCTAATAGATCCTTTAATTTTATGTATGTGATAAGTTAGGGCATAATTGAAGGACCCCATTTCAGGGCCTTATTAGTTAAATTTTAACAAACAGATTTCATGTTTGTAATCCTGGGCAAAAATTGACCTAAAACCATGTGTTATGTAGCATAGATCCCTTAATTTTGCATATTTAATAATTAAGGGCCTGATTTAAGGACCCTGTTATCCGAAAATTAAAAAACCGACTGCAGACTAAGAATTTGGTAGAATATGTAAAAAGTTACGAAATTACAGCGTTTTATCCAATAAATTATGAATTGGGCCAAAAAAAGAAGAAATACGGTCGAATTTGAGGCATGTCTCATAATTCAAGCGTTTACGGTAAACGTATTTTGTCGGACTAGCCCCCTTATCCCTGAGCGCAACACATATCTTTACATTATTTAGTGAAAGATGTTAGCTCGCTATTTCAGCAGATTAGCTTATTAAGGTATCGGTGTCCGTTTGTCTGTGTGTTTGTCCGCTTTATTTTTAGGGGCTCCATACAAGGCTAAATTGGGTCTAAACCAGTCTAAGGCGTCATCCAAACTAATGACGTCACTAAAAAACCCTATTTTTGTGACCACTGACTGACCCCTGTCATTATGCTGTCACTTTTTAAATTTTCCACTGACCCCACTTGTCATGTCATCTGAGGTTACGTAGGGACACGGGACATACTAAAATTCGAACCTCATTTTTTAAGATTGATTATGACGACTTGCTTTATACGTTACAAGTATCTCCTTGCAAACTATTTTATTTTTAAGTACGCTTGAGTGATTAAAAATCAGCGTTATTTCTGGAAAACTGAAATTCATCGTTGGAAGCTTTATCACAGAGACTTGTATAGTAGAATACAAACAGTCAGCATGTTCCTAGCCTTTAGCTCTTACAAGTTTTCAGGATAGTTCTGTCATTTTTAATGCTTACACTTGAAATTCTTAAGACTGATGGATAAAGAACGCCACAAAAAACAGGTGTAACTTAAACTGTGTAAGCTTTAGTGCTGGAATTTTCAATCTGGAACACAGATATAACAATAACATAACGCGTTGCATAAAGATTGATATTCTAGAAATAATATCATGAGATTCAGCACAATAACAAATAGGATAACTGACTTTTTATTTCTTTAAAATTAATTGAGAGAATTTAAATCTTTGGTGGTACATAATTGACGTCACTTTTTTCCTCAGTCACACACCCAAACTGTCACTTGTCTTCACTGTCACCGGCAGACCACTGACTGACCCAAAAGCGTGACGTCATTAGTGGATGGCGCCTAAATGTAATCTCAACCAGGCTAAATTGGGTCTCAAGCAGGCAAAATGGGGTCTAAACCAGGCAAAATGGGGTCTAAACCAGGCTATAAGGGGGGTAAACTGGGCTAAATGGGGCCCACAACGGACCTAATGGCGTCAAACGGTTTGATGCATAATAGTGTAGTAAATATGTTGACTCTGCTAAACTACTCCCGCTTGGACTAGATGTGGCACTTGTAAGGTTCCGATAGAAGTTGTAATCAGTAGCGTTATTAGCAGCGAGCATCTTGTAATGGTTTACCATGCATGTTTGTTAAACAATAGCACATAAAGCAGCGTCGGAATTTTTTCCAGGAACAGGGCCATCTGCTACTAAAGACCGATCGTGCATTGCTAATAATATTTGTCACAATGTGTCAGTTGCAAATTCGCTTTTCGATTGTGAAGACACATTTTGAAATACTTATAATACTAAATTTAAACTGTTTAACTCAATTAAAAAAAGACCTTTCATAGTTTTTTTCATAAAGTTTATTGATAAAGTATGATATGATACGCATGTAAAACTTCTCGTTTGTCAGGAAGAAACTAGGACGTGAAATTGTCCTGCGTCAACAATTCTTAAGGAGAATGGAAAGTCAGAAGATATATACGAACGCTCTCGGAATGGTTTTAAAAACGGGCGAAGTAGAAGGTAAGCAGGCATAATTATAATTATATTATTTCATCAACTCACGTTGCATAAGATTCCAATTCTCCTATCACTTCTACAACAAGAACCACATCTTCACTGCTCTCAGTTTACATGTGAAACCGTCGTGCATAAATTCATAAAACTTGTACTTTAACTTTCACAGTTCAGATTGAACACATTTCTTGCCGTTTCATAACTAGAAAAGTTGTAGAAGTGAGAAAGTAGAACGCTGTGGCTAACTACCAACAAAACCTAAACTCTTAGCGATACGACGTTGAGAACAGATTAGTTGCACCATTTCAAAGCACTGCGATTTCAAAAATACTTGCGTGACAACTTTGTCTATAATATAAGCAAAGCAATGATTTAAAAAACGGTGGATTTAGATCACGGTGGTCATAACAATAAACATACATTCTGCTTAAAGCAATATCATTTAAAGGATTAGCTCTGTGTGTTTGCCTCAAATTTTAGGAGTCATCCACAAAAGACGTGGCTTTAAGTGAGGGAATTGTCATACAAAAGTCTTTTATTGGCAAAGGACGATATGCATAACTGGACATTTTTTACCCCAAAATGAAAAATCGAGTTTTTGCTCTAAAATCATAAAACAAGCAAACAGATTAATTCAAATCAAGGTTTCACGTTGATCTGACCAATATGTCTAACGCTATGAAGTTTTGAAAATGAAGTATTTGGTGACCAGCAGAAGGTCAGCAACAGGATTTGCATTAGTGGACATAACTTTCAAACTACGGACCTGCTCTCAAAGGTTTAGGGGTAATTCGAGAGGCTAAAATTAGCAATCATCATTTATATTTACTTGTGGTAAAATGCTATTCTTTCTATTATTAATGGGGGACTCATAATGCATTGGTACCGAAAAAATACAGCTGTATGCATTCAAAATCAGTTTGCATCTAAACGGAAGAAGGCGCAGGTCAGCATGGTACATCCAAATGAGCTAAGTGGAGCTATTAGAAACTCTCTACCACGGATGAAACTCCTTGGAGGTTCAGAGAACGGTCCCACTTAACTCCAAAAATTCGCCAAAATTGCACAAAAACCTCCATATTTTTTAATGTACGAAGAGTTTTGTCCGCGGTACAGAGTTTCTAATAGCCCTACGTGTTTCATTTTGCAGTACCTACATGACCTGACCTGTGTCTTCTACCGTTTAGGTGCAAACCGATTGATAGTGCATACTGCTGCATTTCGTCGGTATTGGTCAGATCAACGTGAACGTTGATTACAATGAATCTTTTCGCCTGTTTTATGATACTAGAGCAAAAACTCATTTTATTTATTTGGGGCCAAAAATGGTAAGTTATGCATATCGTATTTTGAGACAATAATGGAATGCGTTAATACTAAGCATTTTCTTGTAGCATGATTCAACTTTCTTTTACCTTTATTTTAGCGGGTAGTTAGTTAGTAAAACTTAATAGTTTCAAAAGTTATTGTTTTTTCCCAGAGCCAGATTATTTTATACCGATTAGATCTTCGGTAAGCATACTAAGAGCAACATTTCACCAAGGCACTAAGGAAGTATTTGCCTACGGAGGATCACAGTGCACAGGATGTTGTGCTTCATTCGCGGCTCACGCAAAATTAGAAGTTATCTCAAAGTGGAAACCAGACCATGTCGATGAAATCATGCTTCGAGGCTATCCTTTCTATAGAATTGCTGCCAAGAAATGCAACCGTGAAAATCAGTTTCTTAAAGCACAGGAAGTCGATGGCATCGTGTTGTGTCGTCGGAGCATACGAATGTCTTGTAATGTCAAAATGGATATAAATTGGGGCTTATATGAAGATTTTTCTGGCAATTCGGATAAATTGGCAGCCTTGCCAAAATGCATCAATGCATTTTCCAACTCCGAGTACACCAGTGCATTGCTAATGTTCGGTGACCATTCATTTTGTGTGGCCAAAGAATCAAATAATTCAGATTTGGGAAAAAACAGTTCTGAATTTATTTACTTTTTTAACCCGCATTCGTGCAATGTGTTTGGCAAACCATACCCTGAAGGCACCGCTTGCGTCCTAAAGTACGCTAAGCAGGATGCACCGAATTTAATTCACAGCTACATTCAGGATTATTACGGAACACAATCTAATGAGTCCAACGACGCGGATGTGCGTCAGTTCATTTTGACGCCGTTTGAATTATCAGAAATCACACGTAAGAAACTATTTTCTAAAACACATTTAATCATACCCTTATCAAATATGAACTGCTCAGTAAGCGAATCAACGTTTTAAGTGCTGAAAGTGTACGGTGGATATTAAACTGGGTCTGGATACTGGATATATTAAACTGGATATATGAATGAGTATGTTTGCAGATATTTTGATTAATTAAATAAAAATTCACTCCTGTGGTAATTTTTCTGAAATAGCAAAACAGCGCGTAAGTAAATGAGTTATGTTGAGTCATTGATAAGGATATTAGTTATGCACAACTTATTTCATTTAATCGCTAAATAAACTTGGTACCCTGAATTATCACTTTTTAGTGCCATGAAACGACACAATTTGTAGTCATTGCACTGTTTCCTCGTCGGTATAAAAATTGTGTAATCCTGCAAAACAGAGTACGCTAGAAAAATTTTGGACCTGAAAAAGTGTCTCTGGCAATTCTTGGCCACAGATCGATCATATTATACCAACTCTAGATAAAGGAACCTAATAAGCATAATTAACTAAGTTCGGGAGCAATAAGAGAATTTCATACTCCGGAAGGGGGCACAGGAATTATGGAAAATATTGAAAGAGTATATTCGTATTCAAACTCAATCCTGACTGAAAGTATACAAAGTCTCAGAGCAGTAGCTACACTAGCTCTGAACCGCCCCCGGGAAATATTTTTCCTGGACCAATTATATTAGGACATTATTTACAATCACGTAAAGTCATTATGTCTTTAGGCACGGATTCCAAACCAATATAAAAAATGGCTACCATATATGGCAACATACCAGTTTAATTTATTTAGAGTAACCAAATAAGAAAGTTCACTTAAGTCTTGTAGTTTTTAAACAATAAAATACTGAACCGATAAGTATTTCCTTGAAAATAGTAAGCAGCGCATAATTGCAAGTTGCAATTTTGTTAGGGCAATTAAACAATCTTCTTCCCAATGCGCCCAGGTTAAATTGAATTTTTATTGACTTTATCCTCAAAATGTTTTGGAATATTTTACGTTAGAAAAACTATCTGAATTCTTTCACTTTTCTAAAAAATCTAAAATAAGCTACGCTTGTAGGATTCTGTGAATATAAGGATTTGCATTAGTCCACAAGTTTTACCTAATCAAAACACAGTGGGTATTAGCCACGTGTCGGCATATATAGACACTACAGAATCAATAGAATCTACAGAAACAAAATTACAGAAACAAAATCAGTTTATTGCAAATTGGTTTGCAACAATTGCAAGTTTTGTTAAAAGTGAACGGAAAACTAAAACTGGCGAGCATAGCGAGCCAGAAACTTTTGTCAAATATTGAATTTTTGGATTTTGGTTTATTAAACTTCCGCCATTCCACGTGCCTTCCAAGGTTTCTTACGGACGTAGTTTAGCCTCTGTCTCAGAGTTACTTGACACTCAACACTAGACTCTAATTACAAGTAATATGGTATTTATAAAATATTGTCATACAAATGAGAG
>CM056172.1:1946027-2061716 GCA_029691765.1 Entomobrya proxima
TTACCCTAGATTGTATGGCCTATAGTCTATTTCTTGTAAGAATAAGCATTACATTAGTTATTACTAGAGCTTGTGAAAATATGTTTTTACATATTCTGCCTGATTGCTTGGATTGGTCTGAAACTTAGTATCTATCCGAATCACAACTAAAGGAGTCTTTTAAGAGAAACTTATAACTGCATATTTGACATATTTTGGGTTTTTAGCGCATAAGCGCATATGTAGCAACATATTTTGCAATTTTCCAAAATTCAGTAGAATTTGTTCCGTTTTTCTGTATTTTTCAGTCAAAAGTTAGCCAAAACAGTGTTTTATTGCGTCTAACTTGCATCAAACACATAATATTGGCATATTTTCCAAATTTGTGTCATTTTGATCTCATATATATTTTTAAAATTCCCTGCGCGTGCGTTTCAAAATACCGAGGGAGGGGAGCTGGAACCAAAGTTGTTCATAAATTCCACCTTGCATATCGATTTTGTTACTTAAAATTAACTAACACAGACGTTTTACTATAAGAATTATAGAAAATTGAGGTTTCAAACAAGATGAGGTTCAGTTTGTCGAAAAAATTATCAACATTACAAGAGAGGTATGGTTTCCACCTGTCGTCCTAAAGATTTGATTCATGCAGATATAGGTACTGTATTTGTTTGGTCAAAGTTACATTAGTTTAAACCAGTACAACACATGTTACAATACATTAGCATCTTTTGGACAAAGGGAATTAGCAAACCTAATACACTAAAAAAATTTTCCTGCCATGAGCTATATTAACGAAGATAAATATTAGGATTAAGAAACCTATTTTGTTACGTTTTAAAAAAATCCGCAAAAATTTTCACCGTGTCCCAAACAACGGCCGGCTTGTGTCAAAACATTTTTGTATTGTCCTTAAAAATACGGAAATGCCAGAATGCGTAAATTTCGATTTCCGAAGTGCGTTCACGAAAAGATGTGATTTTATGCTTTATTTGGCACTTGTAGTAGTGCATAGTGCAGTTAAGTTTTGCGATAAAATTCCGCAGCTGTAAATTTTAATAATGGAAATATCTTGCTATAAACTTTCCACGATAAAATCACAAGATACAAGTGCCGGTAGGTCTGACTGAGAGAGGTAATCAATAACGGTTTTTAAACCAATAAAGATGCGAAGTCTTTTTAATGCTTAGTTTTAAACGTTTGATACTCCATTTGATATAGGTTTATATGGGTTGTAGCATCCCAACGGGAACACAAAGTGAAATTTACGTTAAATATTCGTTGCTTCAATGTTTCAATGTTATTTTTGTGTGACACTGACAGTCTAGTCAGCTTTGGTCTACCAATTTCGAGAAAGTCCAAAACCAGATGTTTTCAAAATGTTACATTTACGTATAAATATTTACGCAAGATTGGTTCAAAGAATTTATGTGTCCAGAACGTGTACTACACGTTACAAATGTCACAATGTCTTAATGTTGATAATGTCACTCAGAAATCACGTTCGTATACAAAAGTGTATTCCATGTTAGGTTAACGTGACAATTGTCACCTTTGTTTCTTGCTTCCAATTATACAGGTTTTTTGATGATTTTGAGAAAATTTTAATATCTGAAAGCTCGAGATTACATATAGACGTAAAATGAAAAACGATTTATCCGAAAAACAAATCAGATGCCCGCCCAGTTGATACACAATACACACTGAAATAGTTTGCGCGCAAAGTCATCAGCCAGTTCCAAAGTTGCCATTGGAGACACCTGGGTGAATGCAGCCTTTAATCTAACTTGAAGTTCAGACAAGGTCACAGGTCATTTACCTAGTGATATTACTGTGACAAATAAAAATGAATGCGATGCAACATTGTTGTTAGATAAGCAAATTAACTTATAGATTGTTATCTAACTGATACGGTAGTTTATACACAGTACACTGAATTCACGTTGCTGAAAGTGACATTTCAACGTAAAAATCACGTTAAATGCACGTTGGATTTAAAGTGTTATTAACGTTAATACAATGTGACTGCAACGATAAATGTGAAATAAACGTAAAATCAGTGGCCAAAAATAACGTTGTATCACAGTAACCTATGTAACGTGAATTTAACGTTTTTGTTCCCGTTGGGATCACTATTCTAAGTCATTATGTGGGTATTATTAAGTATCGCTAAGATACTTGATACTATTGCGCTTGGGCCGTTCCCCCGTATGCAATTTACTCAGTAACGGCTGGATCGATTACAACCAAACTTAGTACGCAGATACTATAGCGCCTCAGCCACAACTCTATTGAATTTCAGGTCAATAGGTCAACTCTAAAGGTTAGAGGTCACCAGCGGTACAATATTTTTATATAGGACCTTAATCATGCGACACATGCTTTTTGGTCAGTTTTTTAACAAGACTCCGCTGATGCAGTTTGTTTTTCAAAATTCAGGCTTTGGGGCCCTGATTCAGGCTCTTTTTTTAGCCAGATATAGCATTTATGCGTTTTCACAGTAATGGCTAAACCAAATTCAACCAAACTTTGTATACAGATACTTGAGCACCTCAGTCACAACCCTCCTGAACTTCAGATCAATAGGTCAACTCTAAGTCAGAGGTCATAGCGATGACACAACTTTTTATAATAAAACCTATAGCATGCGACACATGATTTTATGTCAGTTTTTGACAAGCATAACGAATTTACTACCAGTTTGTTAAAATTCGTGCTTTAAGGCCCTGATTCGGGACCATAACTGCTAGATACTGCAGTTTTACAGCGTACATGCTGTGCGACACGTAAATTTACAGCCAAACTTGGTGTACAGACACAATAACACCTCAGCCAGAACCCTATTGAGCTTCAGGTCAATAGGTCAAGTCTAGGTCAGAGGTCACAGCAATTTCAAAACAACTCATAATAGAACCTACAGCATGCGACACATGATTTTAGGCCAAGTCTTGACCAGGATTACAATTTTACAGTCGGTTTGTAAAAATTTGTGCTTTAATGCCCTGAGTATGGCATACCCTATTAGCGATACTTAACTATGCGCTCTCTTGGAGTTATATTTGCTTCGTGGATGTTTGTGTCCTTGGTTCTGCGCATGCATACACACAAGCCAGTCTAGAATACGCAATGTCCATTGTTTGCCAGGATAGAACATCAAGCTTTCTTTCTAGTAGACTTTTACTAGGTAAGCTCAAAAAGTGCCGCTCGCATACCATTGAATCTTGTGTCGTTTTTAATAGAGTTTTAGGCGTAGAATCCGAAAATGAAATCAGTTTTTGGTTTATAACATTAGTTTTGGCCGTGCGTAAATTTTGGAATATTTGTCCATAGAGTTTATATGTAGCTTCAAATTATAAAACTTATTTCATATTCGAAATCAACGATATTTACTTGTATTGAAAACTTAGTTTCACGAGCTTCAATAAAGTGTCAGACGGACCATTCCCATGGTCTCATTTTCCCCTGTTAATCCAAAATAGCGTAAATAACAGGCAATTTTTAAATGTGCATTAACAAAAAAATGTGGATTCTGCACCCAAAAATATGTTGAAAACGACATAAAATTCATTGATATGCGGCACTTTTTGAGCTTACCTAGTTAGTAGCACGTATGGCTTGCTTGCTGTTAGAAACCGGATTCTCAGCACATTAGAGACTTTAGGTATCTTAGGCATGTACAACAAAAGCTTTCATTGCACATTTAACCTACATTGCACGTATCTATCAAATTTACACTCATACACGAAAGTGTGTTAAAAATAATTGGGCTTACAACAAGGATATTATGGCTCAAAAATATACTAATTGGCCTCAAAACAAAATAAGTTTGGCTCCAAAGATTATTTATTGGTTTTTATGGTTTATACGCCACAAAATACGCCACGTTCAAAACTAATTGGGCTCGTTTGGGTTTTATGCTCTAAACGAATCTAACTGTAGTCAAATCTAGCAAAATTGGTCTCTGATCCAGGTTTTTTGAATTCCAATAAAGTTTTAGGTAGTGTTAGGTAAGCTGGTAAGCCTTAAAAACAGGCTATTCGTATTTTCAACTCGTGAATATTAATATCATCTTATTGAGCTCTATTGACCCCTATCAATTATTACTGGGGTCTAAGCTTTTCATTTTGTATTCTTAAACTATTCGAATTAGGCTCAAATTAATTCTGGTTAATTAGGAAGACTAAATACACGCCTGATATGACTATTTCGGCTCCAAATAAAGTTTTATAAACCTCTGAGAGGTGCCTGCGTGGACACAATCTGTCATGCAAAATACAATATAACTTAAATCAGCATTTTGTTTTAAACCAAACCTTTTAAAAGGAATCCATAATTTTGAAAATACGTGTATTTTTTGGATATGTTCATGTACTTGTAGGATATTTAAATGTAAGGCAGCTTCCACCGTTTTACATTAACCTTTAAACTAAGTTATCTTTAAAATTTGGAAATTCATTTGGAAAGTCATTGTTTTTTATAATATTTTTTGGAGTAAGAATGCAGCTTGAGAATATTCCACATTAAAATTCAGTGTCTCAAGTTGCCCCATGACGAAATAACAAGGGTTCGAATCGTGAGCATCAAGGATCGAATTGTTGAAAAATGAAAAGTTATTCCGTGACGACGGAGAGTTGGTAGCTGAAACTTTTTTGGTAAATTAGACAAAGTAGAAGGTCTTATTCGTGACAATAATACGTCATGACCACGCATCTGTATTTTTTTAGAAAATGATTTGTAAAAAATCTGAAAATTTTCCCGATTTTTTAAAATTTAAACTGCTGTAACTTACCACATGTTGGATTTTGGGAACTGGAAGGTTGACCACCGACAATATGTAATGCTTTTTCTTTTGCAGAAAACCGTTGTCAAAAATATTACGTAGTTAGGAAGTTGTGCATAAAACCATAAATCAAAACATTTTTTTGACCGACTTTCATATATTCAGACTCAAGTGGCGCCTTCTCTGACTTATTTGGCGCTCTATTTAGTAGCGCATTTGAAAGCTCTAAAAATATATAGCCATAGCAAATGCCAACCAAAGCATTTGTACCTAGAGATATTTAAAATTTATATGACGAAAGAAACACAAAGGGATCATCCATATATTACGTTATCACGTTACCTGGGTGGGTCACTTCCAAAATGATAACATATGATAACCTGGGTGGGGGGTGGTAGGAAAATTTATGACGTTATCAAAAATAAACTTTTACCTGTCCACTTAATTAAGTGTGTACGTGTTAAATTCGCAGAATATCTACATGTAGTCGCATATAATGTACATACAACATTACACTAACAGCATTGCTTAAAGTTTTTCTTCACAATACCATCACCCACCCACGTTTTATGATTGAATTTACAAACTAAATATTACTTATCACCTTAACTTCACTTTTTGTATTGCCGTTCACGAATAGCAAGCAAATTATGTTGCAAAAATAAATGGCTAGGTATGGTTAAACATGTGCATCGTAGTTTATGATAGTGAAGTTGTTTACTTCACCGCCAACATTGGTCGTATACTGTAAACGTTTTCGAATCATATTTTAGATAGCTTTTGTTTTCGATTATCTAAAGACAAACAAAGAAGCAATGGACACTTGCAAAAGCACAGACACACTATTAAACCTTTGTTTGATCTATATTCAACTGATTACAATCAATTAGATTTTAAGAATTAGATCGTAAATATTTTTACGTCCTCTTATAAACTTAAATCTAAAATCTAAAATACTTCCTGTCGTAAAAATGCGTTAAGGAACGTTTACAGTCCGGTGAATGCTCTTTTGAGAGACTCGAGCCACTGTAGGACGTTGATTGGCAAATATATAAAAAGTCATAAAGATCATGCCAACTTCTGAATGCCGTTATCGCTCTATGAATTCATCCCTAAGTGTACATAACGTAAAATTTCTATTTTACACTGAATTGTTATGTTTGAATGTAAAGTACATTGTTTAGTTAAAAAGCTAGATTTTCTTCGTCTCTGGATTAGATCACCATTCGTGGTAATAAAGACGTTTAAATAAAGTCAAGTTTGCTTTTGGCAGTTACTTAAATATGACGTTATCATATGGGGGTAGGTGGGTCCCTTTCAAAAAGGTAACCTATAATAACTAGGTGGGTGCAAAAATCGGATTTTTTTGATAACGTAATATATGGACGATCCCAAAATCGGGGAAATATGTCAGTATTTTGTGTTTTATGCAAGCAAAATTTATTAAAACACTATTTTGACCGACTTTTGTCTGAGAAAAACAGAAACACGATCAAAAATTCACTGAATTTTGGAAAATTGCAAAATATGTGACTACATATGCGCCTATGCGCTTAAAAACAATATGTCAATTGTGTATTTAGGTAAATGTTTCGCTTAGTCACGACTACAGTAGTTGTCATTTGGATAGATACCAAGTCTCAGATCACTCCAAACAATCAGGTTGAATATATTAAAAACATGTTTTCATAAGCTCTATAAAAAAAGAGGAAATCGACTCAAATACCTCAAATACGAGAGATATAGAGATTGGTGATTTTCCTAATAAATATTTAGTGCAGGGCCTAGCTAATCTGACTGCGTGTTTTAAAAGATTCTCTCTGTTCGTATCACATGGCTGACGGTTATTGTGGCTATCCACAGTGATTATGATACGTCTGATCTCCTAAATCCCCTAACAAAAAGCTTCACTTTTATGGGAAATGAAATAGCACACTAATTAAAGAACAATAGTCGTTTTTTCTCTATCAAAAAGTAACTTTCATTTCATTTACGAAATACAATTATTGCCAAGCAGTTAGCGTAACAACTTGCATTGGCCACGACTCTCAACCTAAAAACTAGCTGCTTGCAGGCAAAACACTTACGACTACTTTACAGGAATGTTCAACACAACTAGTGCACTGACACAGACTACAGACAGAAAGTTTAACGAACAAATCTTCATATTTTACAAAAGGAAAAAGAACGGAAATGATCTGGCACACAGCATGCTGACGGAAAAATCCCGCTCAGCACCGTGTCGTGCTACCTGGTAGACTCAGATCATTCCCTTTCTTCACACTTTTGGCGTACATTTCTCACAACCGTATTGGTAAATTTTGATTCTGCACACAGCCATTTCCATTACGTCATTAAAATCGTTTTCAAAAAGCTGAACGCGCCGAACGAACGGGCACCACACCACACAGAAAACGTTCAGCTGATGATACGCCATAATGCTATTTACTGATTGACTGATAAATAAAATGTCGACATGTAGGGTCTTATAAAGTGTGAACTGGTACACCACCAACGACCTCCACTCTTCCATACACAACTTTTGACAGCGGCCTAAGTTATAGTATGAATTTTGGACTATATTTATATATCTTATAATCCCACTGCTTTGATTTATGCGCTGTTACGCTAGCCAAATCAAGTGAGCGTGCAAGATGTGTACCTACATTTATATGATTAAAACAGGCATGCAAATAAGAAATGGCCAGAGGAACAACTATAAGTTGTGCATGATACTAAGCTTTATTAGTAGACAAACGAAGTTTGCTCACTATACTATTCGGATTGCTCACTTGGTCTGTTCCGGGTCCGTCCGCCCGTCCGGGCGTACGAACGCCCGCCCTCCCGTCCGTCGCCCCTAAAACGCCCCTTAGAATTAGAATTTTTGAATTCTGTTTTTTCCTAAACGGTAGCTCACAACAAGACCTCGCGCCTGGTCCAAAAACATTTTCACAAAAAATCACCAGAGGGCGCTAAAAAATGGAAAAAATCCGTTCCCTTACAACTTTTTCAATTTTTTTTTCTGGAATAGGTTTCTTAGGTCTTACTGCATCTATTGAAACCCCAAGTATTTCCCCAGCGCACGCCCTCTGGCGGGCAAATTAAAAAACGCTATAACTCTGGTCCATTAAGACTTTTATGAGTTCTGTTTTTTGGAATAGGTTTCTTAGGTTTTACTGCACCTACTGACTCCCCGAGTTTTTCCCAGCGCACGCCCCCTGGCGGCCAAAACTTTAAAGTCATAATTCAGATCTTTACGACCTTTTTAGTTCTGCTTAAAAAATATCTACGTTTGTCTATTCTGTCAACATTTACAAAGGTTTATTGTTGATTGAACACACATACTTTATTTGCACTTATTCTTATACTATATTATTATTCTAGCTAGTGTGTGTGGGTATGTATGTGAATCTGTGCGTGCAGGTAGAGCAGGTTTCTCCGCGGCGACTAAAGTTGCTAGGCTGGACGAGATGATATTGATGATGATGATGAGATGATGACGTTCAATAATATCCATGCATAGAACAGCTTAAACATACTTAACAATTGCTAATCAGAAGCTGGACGCTGGACTTCACAACAACCTGATTTAATCATTAATTTTTCATGTTTACGTTTCTTTTCACTTACTTTACGTTACGTTTCATAAGTTTTGCTTGTCATTACACTTTTTTAGAAAACACAGTACCAAGGAAAAAATGGGTCTCATTACTCAATTGAGACTCCACTGGAACTGGTAGACCTAGAAATAAACCACAATCTGAAAGCTAACATGGACCCAGTTGTCGATACCGTTTGGTGGATGCTAAGTATAAGCTTTGCAAGATGTGATGAAATTCAAATATTCCCTGACTGGTGGGGATCATACTACAATCGATTTATTGAGGACTTTATCTTCCCGTTTCGCGATCGCTGGTATGCTATGAACCTGCGTATGTTTTTGCAATTTTGATGCTTATAATTATGTATTTAAAAACTTCGCTTGTTTTAAACCTGCAACTTACCAGGCATAAATAGGTTTAGTTAGGGTTTCATGGGAGTTGAGTTAGGTATATGGTGGATATTCTCTATGGCTCCAGTTAGATGGATGTAAAAAAATTTAACAACCCAATTCAACCCCGTTAGTATTAAAACCCCATTTCCCATGTACTCACAACGAGTACCTCTTTTGTGATCCCCATGAATAGGAATGAAATTTATCATTTCTGGTAGATCTGGGTGCGTAGAGTGCAATGCTGCATGTAGGCACCGGAGTATTACTCGGAGCCTCTTTTATGATGTTGTATTCACCAAGGATATGGGTGGGTGTTGGGTGGGTACACATAGTATATAGTTTGTTTGGGGTTACGGTCCGTCGACTGCGTGTTCGTTGCAGTTAGTAGGTCAATTGCTAAGGATACTCGTCGTTTAGTTAATTGGGGATATTTGGGGGTCACGGGGAAAGCGAGAAGGTATAAAAGGAGGTGAGCTCCGGAGGTGCAGTGTTCATTCGTAATTGTCAGTCGCAAGTGTGATGTACTTGTTCATGTCGTTTCAGTTGTAATAACTGTTACCTGTTAAAAAGTAAAGCCTGCGTTGTAGGTCATTTTACTAATTACCGAGCATAACGTACTGAGCTTCGATAAGATTGTTCTTCGAGCAAAAACATAGAATTAGCACTTCGGAAGGCTGTTCAGTTAGGTCAAAATTTATGCCGGCGATTACATGAAGTATGGCTCAGAGAATTTCTCAAACGGTTGCATTGGGGGTAGAAATAGGTGTCGATCAAACGGGGGTGGGGTGAAGAAAATCGTGGGGACGATGGTCAACATGACCAGGGAAATGGTTAACAGCAAGCGAACAATCGCGAAGAAGGTGCATCTCGTCACCCTTCGGTTATCGCCATTAGGACCCCAAGTCACAACTCTGGGAGTAGAAGCCAAGCAAGCCATGTGCCCAGAAGGACAGGAATCAGCACATCTGAATCCCTACTGATCAAGTTAGAGAAACAGAAACAACGTAAAGCTATACAGCTATGAGAAACAACGACAAGCAAGGATGGAATTGGAGCGTCTGGAAGAAGAGGAGCAAATGCTTGAGCTCAAGTCGCCACTCAAAGAAAGTCTTTAAAAAGAAGAAGATGAAACGCAAGGAAGAAGATCTATTGCCCTCAGTAACTCAAAGGAAGGTCTAGACGTAGATCTGTGGGCATCACCTCAAGCAGAGAGTGTCAGAGAAATGAACATGAGTCAACAGCAAACGGGGGGACGTCATACCTGGATCCCATTTTTTGACAATCCTTCCCGCACCGTATCTTGACATTCGACGCTTCGTGTTCACACCAACGGGGATCCGAAGACAGAAAGACTACAGACAACTTTTGGCCAAAACTTTTGCGAGTTAAATGAAGAGTGTGATACAGACTGTCCAGTCGGCGGAAGGCATGAATTTTTTCGTCGCTCTGCAGGTTAGTGGTAAGGATTTACCTGACTTCCACGGGGACTCGGAAAAGTGGCCGATGGAACTCGGACACTCGGACAAAAAACGTGATTAGGTTGCAGAAGTGCTTGAAGGCACGAGCTCGGAAATTGGTGATTTCGATGCTGCTGCTGAATGCTACCTGAAAGATGTATTGGGCGTACTGGAACAGAGGTTTGGTCATCCAGAACAAGTGATAAAGAAAATGATCGAGAAATCTCGAAGTGTGACACCGCCAACGAAGGGGGACTTTCACCGTCTTCTGGATTTCTCCATAGCGGTGAAGAATTTATGTGCAACGGCCAAATCATTAGACTTGTCGCTATACTTCAATAATCATCAATTAGTGGAGGAAGAAGTTGCCGTACCAGTTGCAGCTTAAGTGGGCAAGGCATCTGGTGAAAACTGGCAAAGAAAGAATGTTTGATCTAATGGGTTTATCTACGTTCCTGGATAAAATCTCTTTTTCAGCTGCTTTTGTCGCCTGTGAATCGCCTAGTAAGAAGTAAGAAGAAAACTCGTCACGATGGTGTATGGTGGTACTGGAGCTAAAGTGTTCAGTTGGATGTAGAGAGTAGAGAGGCTCACGCTCTGCAAATCTGTCGAACGTTCAAGAAAATGACAGTCAAAGAAAGATGGGAGGTCGTGAAGAAGAATGCGCTCTGCTTTATTTTTTTTGGTGAAAGGGCATAATATTGGACACAGCGCCAAGTTCCGTATGATGTTGATAGATGTGGAAAGTTGCATCATCCCATGCTTCACATTAAGGAGTAAAGGCAGCCTAAAATCAAAAGAAGATTGAGATTCAGTTTTTTCAGCTAAAAAAAGATAACCCAGCAGCAGAGAAAGAAATATTTGGAATGTGTGGCCCAACCAGTTGCACCAGCACCTGCTAGACGTGTGCTAATGCGGATTGCTCCAGTAGTACTCACTGGGCCAATGGGCCGTATTTTTGTGAATGCGTTCTTGGATGTAGGTAGTGGTCCTACAATGGTGGAGCAGAAGTTAACTGAAGCCATTGGTCTTGGCGGACCATGCATGCCGCTTTATCTCGATTGGCAAGGAAAAATAACGGATGAGAACAAGAATCTAAGATTCTATGAAAAATCGTGGTGCAGATTAAGATGAGGAATTTGAGTTGGAAAATTTGAAGACAAAGGAGAACTTGTACCTACCGATGCAACCACTTTCAAGTTACAAGTGGCTAAAGAAGTGGTCTCGTATTCGGGATATGGGACATACCTTACCCTGAAGATTTGCCAAAGCGTCCATGAATTGTCATTGGCTAGGAGCATACGTTTTTGCTACTGGAAAAAAAACTTGCGGAGGGGCCAAGAAAGGCACCTGTAGCTGGCTGGACTTACTGGGATGGGTAATACATGGACGCAATGGGAAAAACGCATCGGAAGGAAGATCTGCTGTGATGATGGTCACAGAGGGAAGGGAAAGCGACATGACTTTATATGACTTAGTGAAGGAGCAGTTCAGACTGGAGTCATTAGGCATCGTCAACTGTAAGAAAATGCCGTTGTCTCAGGAAAATCAGCGGGCTGAACTGTTGATGGAAAGTTTGACACGAAGAGTTGGAGACTGCTGGGAGGCTCCAATGTTGTGGAAAACCGACGACTTAGTTTTACCTCAGAGCTACCGATCAGCTATCTCAAGATTAAGGATTTAGAAAAGAAGATGGATATGGGTGACAACTTTGCCAAGTTGTATGAAGCAGAGTTCAGGAATATGTGGAGAAAGGATTCTGCCATAAGCTTACTGAAGAAGAAAAAGTGGCTCAGGTTGATACAGAGTGGTTTTGGCTCATTTTGGAACGACAAATTCAAATAAGCCTGGAAAATTTCGAATGTTCATTGGCTGTACTACGAAGACGGATCAAGCCTTAATGATGCTATGCTTCAGGGACTTGATCTAATGGCACCACTGCTCAATGTGCTGCTAAAGTTTAGACAGAGGGAGATAGCGCTCTCTGGGGACATAAGGGACATGTTCCGTACGGTTAAAATAAGACAAGACGTCTCGACCTTACGTTTCTTGTGGAGGGGGAAGACCGGGCGCCAATTTCCTCCGGATGTGTATCAGATGGATGTTATGGTATTTGGCGCAGTTAGCTCCCCTTTCCAGTCGCAGTGGGTGAAGAATAGGAACGCTTTGGAGCTGAAGGAGGAATATCCAGACGCTGTGGACGCCATTATCAATCGCCGCTACGTAGATGACTATCTTGACAGCTGTATCACGCCCAAGGAAGCTATCAAGAAACTAATGGTAGTACAGTTCAGGTTCCCTGTTCCCTACAAAGTCCCCTCTGAACAAAGTCCATGCTTTTCACTACACACTGCACTACTCTACAGTGTAGAGTAGTAGAGTGTAGACAGTAGCTACTCTACACTATAGAGTAGTGTAGAGGAAGGTACTGTCTACACCTCAACACTAGCCTACTTCACTACACACGCTTTTACCGTGGTGGTCCCAATAACGTTGAGTGTGTAGTGAAAAGCATGGACTTTGCTCAGATGTAGGGAACTGCGAGAGGTGTGGCATGCAAACTCTACATTGTCCATCAGCCAATGAGTTTGCTTGCTTGATTCAAATTGGGTTTGCACGAACTCCGGAATCCGATATTGTTTCAGTCGCTATTGATCACCTGGACTGTAAGGGAGATTCATCGTCGGGGTGGTTTTGAAATACGTGGCTGGCTTTGTAACGATGAACATGTGTTGAAGGTTGTGGCCCCGGGAGAGCAAGCTGAGAATCAACACCAAAAACCTGAACGAAGACAAACTAGAGAGAGTGTTGGGGCTTCATTGGGATCCTAAGCATGATGGTTTCAAGTTTACTGCAGATTTCAGCACAGTGGACCAGCGCATTAAAACAGGAGATAAGATTCCTACGAAACGGGAACTTCTCAAGCTTATCATGAGCTTGTTTGACCCAATGGGATTCATAGCCCATAGAATGATAGTGTGGATTAAATGATGAATTTCTAAGATCGATTACCACTGATAATCTCACATACATACTAACTAGTAAGTACTAACAAGATTGATTTCGACGAAAAAATATGGAGAGACAACAGACCTTCCTGATAAAGGATTGCGGGTAGCCCGAAGCCCGACCAATGCCAGATAGTGCTTTCGAGGCTTTCGAGCGTGCATACAAATTTGAAAAGCCCGACAATGTGCCCGACAGGTAAAATTCTTAGACTATTAACATCGTTTTTTGGAGAATTTGGTAATACTTAGCACATTCCTAAATAAATTTTACTGACTTTAATACAAAATACTGCATTTTGACATTTACAGCTCACTTTTACACTATTGAAATATATGTTTTCTTTTTTGTAACTACAATTTTGGTAGAAAAAATGCCAACTTTACGCAAATTGTACAAAAAAACAAATTTGGGCTAATTTTTGGACTTCTCGGGCTTTTCTAAAATTTGGCAACCGGGCTTCTAATTTTAACTGTATCGGGCGGGGTCTCGGGCATTGGATATTTTCATTGGGAGGGCTTCGGATTTCGGGCTCGACAACGGATGCAACACGATGCAATCCTCTACTTCCTGATTGATTGATTGAATCCAGTTTGTTAGCAGTTTAACGCCCTAATATGATATGACCCCTCACAAATTGACATTAAAGGCTGTTTGTGTTATAATACTTCTACAAAACTTAAACACGAAGGAAAGCCTATGTAACGGAACAAAGCTGCAGGACTACAGCAAAACCTTATTAAGACTGAAGTTCTAACAGGTTCCGCGGAATAAAAGCAAGTTTTGATACCATGTATTGGCATGTCATTTTCAGATACAGCTTTTGTGCAGGTTGCATTGGCAATGACAATTAACAAGTTACAAGATACATGGGAAAAAGTTGGAATTATCCTCCATGATCCAGTGTTTGGACAAGGTTAACCTTATTTTGCCTTCTCAAGATTTGAAAATGTGAGGGTGAATTTAAACAACACTGACTGTTGAACACTCCAGATCAAGGAAGATCGATATAGGGCTCACTAAGAATTTCTTGTACAAATAAATTTTAAAATCTCTTCCGACATATCTGAATTCTTGAAGCTAGCGGTGGCTTTTCTAAACGTACCGCCAGTGTGCGGAATCATTTTGAATCAATCAACAGATTTTCTTTAAAAAGATAATTGAATTTTGTAAAAAAATGTCTGTTTTTTGTCTTGTGTGTGTGAACCAGTATTGCACTATGCTAGCTAGAGTGAAATTCTAAAATTTGTTCATGTAAAGGAATTTTTCGGTTTCGATATTTTCTTGGTGTCCAATTGAGACTAATTAAATCTTATGCTCGAATGTAATTAACAGAGCCGAGAGCGTCCCTTTTTCCTCAGTTTTTGGTGTGCTCCGGCTCACTCGGTCTTGAGATTTTGAGTCAGAAGCTGGCCAAAATTGCTGGAAAGTTCCCAAGTCGCCCGAGGCAATTTTTTGTTAATGTCTATTGAAAGGACGTCTGGCAGTCAGTTTAGGTCCTAGAAACCAGCAAATAAAAACCTACTTCTAGCCAGAAAAGTTTTTCCAGCTAGAAGTAGGTTCCTATTTGCTGTGAAATTTAATGATATTGATATTGAAAAACAAACCAGAATCTTGTACTATGTGCATTTTCGTTTTATTTAACTGAGTTTGTGTTTATTGACCGTTTCTCATCGTTGTCATCCTGTATTCGTGTTTTCATTGACAACTGGACATTTAAGCAACTGGACATTTAAGCAACTGAGAGCATAATTTGAAACATTTTAGTGAATAGTTTTGGGAATTTCGAGTGCGTTTTGTGAGTCCATTCCGAGATTTTGTCAATTTCGTGCACTATCCCGAGTTACGAACCAAACCGCAAAGATTTCCGACAAGAGACAACTGCGTTTAAGTTGGGGTAGAAATGTTTTTAAATATTCATCGTGCTCAGCCAGTGCCTTTCCAACATAAGTGGAAAAGCCAATGGACAGACAAACAAAGGAGCGTCCGCGCCGCAAGCTCTAGGTAATTCAACTGAATTAGCATCCTCTGTACTGTACTTTGTGGCCATTAAAAATGTTTTAAAATGTCTAGAGACCCCGCCCGTGATATCAACTTGACCACCCCTCCTACCGCTGCCTTGCAAACGCAAACTTTTTTATTCAGGTCAGAAACCCGTTTGCCGAACCGCCGAATCTCCTGAATTTGCTAAAAACTATTGTATGGTGTAAAATTTTACAATACTAAGCGTTATAAAGTTATAGTACTTGTGTTGGTTAAGTTAGGTTGTCTGTTAGGTTGAATTAAGTACCTTGGATAACGAAACGAACGAGACGCATCAACATGCTCAAGCAAAATTCTACTCTGTTGAGATGTTTGTAATTGAGTTTACACCAGTACAAGATAATAAGGCCAAATAAGAAAAACTTACTTAAATTAAATAAAATTTCTTTAAATAAAATGTTTTCAACTCAAGTTTAAATATAACAATTTATTAAAGTTCAACAACAACTCTATTTATACGGTTTCACAAAAATTTCCAACCAAGTTTAATACAAGTTAATAAACTTCCAACCCATGTAAAATTTCCTAAACAACAGTGCCGGAATCGTCATTTTTGACTCATGGTAACGCGTAGCTTCACTGTAGTGACTCGTAGCTTCACTGTAGTAACTCGTGGCTTCACTGTAGTAACTCGTAGATTCACTGTAGTAACTCGTAGCTTCACTGTAGTAACTCGTAGCTTCACTGTAGTAACTCGTAGCTTCACTGTAGTAACTCGTAGCTTCACTGTAGTAACTCGTAGCTTCACTGTAGTAACTCGTAGCTTCACTGTAGTAACTCGTAGCTTCACTGTAGTAACTCGTAGCTTCACTGTAGTAACTCGTAGCTTCACTGTAGTAACTCGTAGCTTCACTGTAGTAGCTCGTTGCTTCACTGTAGTAACTCTTAGCTTCACTGTAGTAGCTCGTAGCTTCGCTGTAGTAGCTCAGGACTTCATTAAAGTGACTCTCAGAGTGAGACTACCAGCAGTCATTCTTAGACTACCAGCAGTCATTCTTAGACTACCAGCAGTCATTCTTAGACTACCAGCAGTCATTCTTAGACTACCAGCAGTCATTCTTAGACTACCAGCAGTCATTCTTAGACTACCAGCAGTCATTCTTAGACTACCAGCAGTCATTCTTAGACTACCAGCAGTCATTCTTAGACTACCAGCAGTCATTCTTAGACTACCAGCAGTCATTCTTAGACTACCAGCAGTCATTCTTAGACTACCAGCAGTCATTCTTAGACTACCAGCAGTCATTCTTAGACTACCAGCAGTCATTCTTAGACTACCAGCAGTCATTCTTAGACTACCAGCAGTCATTCTTAGACTACCAGCAGTCATTCTTAGACTACCAGCAGTCATTCTTAGACTACCAGCAGTCATTCTTAGACTACCAGCAGTCATTCTTAGACTACCAGCAGTAATTCTTAGACTACCAGCAGTCATTCTTAGACTACCAGCAGTCATTCTTAGACTACCAGCAGTCATTCTTAGACTACCAGCAGTCATTCTTAGACTACCAGCAGTCATTCTTAGACTACCAGCAGTCATTCTTAGACTACCAGCAGTCATTCTTAGACTACCAGCAGTCATTCTTAGACTACCAGCAGTCATTCTTAGACTACCAGCAGTCATTCTTAGACTACCAGCAGTCATTCTTAGACTACCAGCAGTCATTCTTAGACTACCAGCAGTCATTCTTAGACTACCAGCAGTCATTCTTAGACTACCAGCAGTCATTCTTAGACTACCAGCAGTCATTCATTCTTAGACTACCAGCTGTCATTCTGGGACTACCAGCAGTCAGTCTTAGACTACCAGCAGTCATTCATTCTTAGACTACCAGCAGTCATTCTGACACTACTCACAATGACTGCTGGTAGAAGTAGTACTCGTCCTTCTCATATTGATGATATCAAAAATCCTGGTTTACTTTGATTGTGTTGTTGCTAATAATATCGTCAGGGTCTTTCTCCGATATCGTAAATGCGAAACCGGCCGGTTCTAGGATCTTTTGCATGAAAGTTATTTATGCCTTTATGCATTTTTGGGGCGAAACAGGATATGATTACATCTTGTTGCCCATTTCATTCTGCGGATTTTGATGTGTCGTTTGTTTACAAGTGCAAGTAACTATGCAATGCTAAACATTCAAGATGCATCTATGCTATAGTAAATAGCTGCAAATAGTTTTCTTGTAAAACTGAAAACACTTTAGTCGACCAGTCGTCATTTTTTGGGTTGAAAAACGTATTTTTTATCAAATTAGTGCACATTTGCAAGTTGGCATAGTTTTTGGTGCCAAATTTTCAATTTAGTAAATGTTCTGAGGAGCACTGAAAATCGGATAGATTTAGTTTTTTGAAAATTACTCAAAACCAGCAAAAACGTACTTTGAAGGTCCTGATTCCGACCGTAATTTCATGTACGATATTTTAGTTCAGGCCAAAATTTCATGTACGATATTTTGATTCCGGCCGGATTTTCATTTACGAGATCCTAGATCAGACCGCTTTTGCATTTACGATATCGGAGAAAGACCCGCACGATATGTAGATATTCCTTACGTAGTCCGAAAATTTTTATGAGTTACGCTTGGCATATCGGATAGATAGATAATCTTGAATGGGCAGATACATGGAAAAGTTGCGCCAATTGCTAAAAGTATGATAGCTTTTACATCCAAGTAATCAAATAATTAGGATATTGGATTACTTACCGAAAAGTACAGGTTTATGATGGGATAGGTACAACAATACTACGTTGCTTGCTACTAAAATATTTCCTTTTTTTTGCAGGAAGTACTACAGCAAATTTGGAAGCCACCTGAATATCCTTTTTGGACCAACTAACCTTACAAATGCATTATATAATTTACGAAGTTGTGCTGCTGTTTCATATCAGTATCATAATTTAATACATAAATACCTGGTTCGTCCAGTGTATGTTTACTACAATAATGCATTGAGAGAAAACACCAAAACCAATCTTACTTTTTAGCAAACAAACTTTATGACTATGACCATGTAACCAATCATTTATAACTTAGTTTGTAATTCGTTATATCATTTTTTTAATCCCATTTTTTACTAAACCCCAAACCTGTTATATGTTATATGTGTTATGTGACCTGTTTTTTGACCGAGTCTGGTTATATGTAGGATTGGAAAAAGAAAAGTTCGTTTTTGAATTTAACTGGCTGAATTCTGAATCGTACCTACCTAAATCATTTCGCTCAAGTTTCGTGTGTATTTCAGTACTGCGTTCGAATCAAAATCGAAAAATGAAGCGAAATAAACCATTAGCAAATGGAGTAATCAAGAATCGATGAAGGATCCAAAATGATTACAAATCTATCAGAGGACTACTTTCTTTCTCCTGTATCGGGTTAATTTGTCTAAAGGTCAGAGGGTGTCAACTGTTCAATATTTGATGGGAATTATGTGAAACAGTACAATACTTCAATTCAAGTCAGTTTGCTGAATTAAATATACTTGTATCACAATTACAGTCTGGACAACTTAGCATATAATGCTATTTTTACTAGTATAATCAACACAAAACTAATGTTACGTATCAAAATCACAATCAGTGACTTGCCAAAATTTATGAAATGTCATAGTGTTAAATGCTATAAATCAATTAACCAAATAATATTTTCCCCACTAGTGTTTACTTGGCACGCGTTGAAAATTTTTGGTGATTTCCATAACGGGTGGCTCCGTTAGTCCTTCATGGTAACATTTAAGTCATGACTCCTATCCAGGGTAAACCTTGATCAGTCAATGAAGCTTATTTTATGAAAAAGTTTGGATGCTTTGTAAAAATTTACACTTTGGAGTAGCTCCCAAAAAATCACCAATAACTTTCAACGCGTGCTAAGGTCTCCTTAGTAAGGAGAATATCCACATATTTTTAGGTATGAAATATTCTCTGTAAACCCAGTTCATGGTCATCGTTTGTGCCCAGTCATGTCTGCCTTATAATTACCCAATTATGGGCTTTTCTAATGCAGACCTACTAAAACCCTAAACACCTTCTCTGGGTCTCATCTTATGAGACCACACTCAGCTCTTGCTCTGTTTCCTAATAAACCTTGTAGTGTACAAGTTGTACATAGTAACTGGCAAAGCTCCCTCGCATTGCTTCACTCATTTCTCTCCCTCTCATACGTGGTCACACTTCAAAGCATAAAACAATTGTTTTATGCTAGTGCAACACAACAATACAGCAAGAAGGAAATTGGCTAGAGAAAACAAATCATCTGTCCGAGCTACAGAACAAACAAATTGGCAGACAGTATGCAAAGAAAAAGGCAAATCATTTATAGTGATAGAACATTTATGTGAATGACTTGGGTAAAAGAAAATCAGCTCGTCAAAGCAATGTCATAAAAAACCCGCGACAATGCAACCGGTGCAAAATGTATTCGCATTAGGGGAGCATGTACAGCCTGCAGAACCATTAAACAGGTGCAAGCGCGTAGTATGACCACAGAAAAAATACACGCTTCAAGTTTCCAAAAGCATTTGGAGTTAAAACAAGGAGGTAATTTATATCGCAATCTGTGCGCAACCCGATAAGATTTTCTGTTCTTGTGGAATGCTTTCGAACAGGCGAAGTGTAAATGAATGCAGTGAAGCTCATGTAAAATATATCCCAGACAATAAATATATATTTATTTTCACACTATAGGCTTTGGAAATAAATCCCAAAAATATCCTGGTTAGACTGAAGGTTCACAATTTGTTTTACATTTGCCTTACCTGCAAACTTTGGACGAATAATATATAAGGAGATTGCAAACCCGTGTTATAATAATTCCAGAATTGAACCAGCAATTTTTGTTATTTTCCTTATTTTTTATGATCCCATATCTCCATGATAGTTTTTTAATTACTTCCCCTGCTTGAATCATGAGTGATTGCTTCAAGAACGCGTGCAATTGCCAACGAAGAGTCGGAAACAAGGGATCATTGAAAACAAGGGCCTACTTGGCTCAAACTCGTTATGAACTTATCAATCTCCGTTTATATTATTCCTCCAAGCTGCAAACGGTCAGTTTCTCGAAACCAAAATCCAGACCTTCAAACGCACTATTGTTTCCGGAGGTTCCAGAGACGACTGCTACGCTACCAATAGAAGAGGGAATTGTTGCATTGAGAACACTTTTTATGCAAATCCTTGCGTTCGGAGTTTGAACGCTGAAAGGACTTCATGGAGGTTTTATTAATGTCCATTTGTTCGCCTAATACGCAATACATCTCATAAGAAACGCATCTCGTCATAATGTAGAGTAGATTATTTCATTAACTGTCAAGTCAATGCTTTACTGTAATAAAATTGGAAGTAGAATTCTTTTATGTGTCCAAATACGAAGACGGAACATCAGGAGCATATACTCCCCGGATCTTAACTTTTCAGCGAGTTAAAAATTGCCAAGTTCTTTTCAAAAGTATCAAACATGGTGCATTTTCGCTTTGGTACCGTGTCGTCAGCACACTCCAGCCTTCTCAGCCCGGTTTCTAGACCCTGGTTTTGCCTACGTGCCATTTGGTACTACATTAATAACGGAGTTTGATTCTGACTCATGATTCTTGTTGTTTGTTCCTCATTTTCTTCTTGTTGGACTTCGGGATGCTCCTGCCGTTCTATATAAAGTGTGCATTTTGTCTGCCTTCTAGGTTTTGCTGATGAAACTCCGGATTTCATCTGGCAGTTTCCATTCTCATTACTCTGTCATGATTTTCCTCATAACGGACTTCTAGATGTTCCTGTCGAACTATTCGGTGTGCATTTCGACTTCACTCGATGTGCATTCCGACTTCACTCGATGTGCATTCCGACTTCATTCGATGTGCATTCCGTCTTCACACGATGTGCATTCCGTCTTCACACGATGTGCATTCCGACTTCACACGATGTGCATTCCGTCTTCACACGATGTGCATTCCGACTTCACACGATGTGCATTCCGTCTTCACACGATGTGCATTCCGTCTTCACACGATGTGCATTCCGACTTCACACGATGTGCATTCCGACTTCACACGATGTGCATTCCGTCTTCACACGATGTGCATTCCGACTTCACACGATGTGCATTCCCCTTGCGTTCCATATCTTGCTGATGAAAATCCGAATTTATCCTGGCAGCTTCCCATCTCAAATCTGTCATTGTGGTCCTCATAACGGACTCCTGGATATTGGATATTTTCATTATCACAAGACCTGAATTTCATGACACAGTAACGATATTACGCCTTCAACTTTCCCAGTTCCGAATCAACCCATCTATGATTGCATGACCTAGTATGGAGGCTACAACTTGTTTTCATCCCCGCCGCTGTTGCACACTTATAGACAGATTTCACTAGATTGTGATAATTGACTGGAGTCATATCTAGTTTATACAATGCTTGTACAAATTTGAGACGCCTTTCTTGTTTCCATTTTATTCTTTGAATTCTCGCAGGAGTAATATTCTTAGGAATTTCATCACAATGCTGAAGATTAATTATTATAGGCGATAGACACGAGAGATCGTTTGGGTGCACATGAAACCTAATTATGGTACCATTAATCAGATTTCCTCAACACTACATCCATTCTTGTTAATAAATGAGCCCCTCGTTGTCACTTTTTGTCGTCCGAATACACCTGAAAACAGGTACCTGACAACAGCAGGTACTGTATGAGACGTTTATGCATTCAGTTGCAAGGTCAAACCCTTTGTCCTTACTTCATTCCTTAACTATTTGGAATTTTGAGATGCGCCCAAAAGCAAATCGGCGATTTAGACCATGAGGATGGTCGCGTTTGGATTGGTTTTCCCAAAATATATAAGAATAAAACTTTAGTAAAGTTGTAAAAGTACGCCCAGCGACAAATTATTGGCGTCAATTTTGGTGAAAAATGAATTCCCTACCCTTCAATTGGTCTACATACCGAATTTGAGCTCAATCCGAGCAAAACCATGAAAAACTATCCCTGGGGGATGAGTCCTACCCCCCAGGGGTAATTGGTTGATTTGGCTGAATTCCCTACCCTTCAATTGGTCTACATACCGAATTTGAGCTCAATCCGAGCAAAACCGTGAAAAACTACCCCTGGGGGATGAGTCCTACCCCCTAGGGGTAATTCATTTAAAGTTACCAAGTGCCAATTAAGGTTACCCACGTCGATTTAAGGTTACCCACGTTCATTTAAGGTTACCAATTGCCAATTAAAGTTACCCACATTCATTTAAGGTTACCAATTGCCATTTAAGGTTACCAATTGCCAATTAAGGTTACCAATTACCAATTAAGGTTACCAATTGCCAATTAAGGTCACCAATTGCCAATTAAGGTTACCAATTGCCAATTAAAGTCACCAATTGCCAATTAAGTTTACCAATTGCCAATTAAGGTTGCCAATTTCCAAAAAAGGTTACCAATTGCCAATTAAGGTTACCAATTGCCAATTAAGGTTACCAATTGCCAATTAAGGTTACCAAATGCCAATTAAGGTTACCAATTGCCAATTAAGGTTACCAATTGCAAATTAAGGTTACCAATTGCCAATTAAGGTTACCAATTGCCAATTACGGTTACCAATTGCCAATTAAGGTCACCAATTGCCAATAAAGGTTACCAATTGCCAATTAAGGTTGCCAATTGCCAATTAAGGTTACCAATTGCCAATTAGGGTTACCAATTGCCAATTAAGGTTACTAATTGCCAATTAAGGGTAACCACGCTGATTTAAAGTTACCAATTGCTAATTAAGGTTACCCACGTCGATTTAAGGTTACCCACGTTCATTTAAGGTTAAACACGTTGATTTAAAGTTACCAATTGCTAATTAAGGTTACCCACGTCGATTTAAGGTTAATGGAGCCACCGTAACCAGGACATGGCGATTATATATGTACTGTCAACTCTCATAAATACTCGTTAATTAGACACATAAAGTTTAAAGGGAAACAGTAAAACATGAGGCGATAAGGATACTCATAAGGAAAGATATTCTTAACCCAGCCTTATATCATTCATAATACTAAAGATTGCATTAAAATATAATTGTTTGTCTGATGTCTCTGATTTTAAATAGATGTGTATAATATCAATGCGCAGATGAACATGCATTATATAGGCTCTTATTTATCGTCTCTTTACAACATGTCTGTTTGCACATGGTTAATTGAATAATGGTATTTTAAGTTGATTTGGATGAAAGACTTTTTGCAAATGCATACACATTCTGCAATGCATTTGTTCTTATGATAAGTACGTTGTACGCAAGTAGTATAGTACAACTGAATAGAATTTATGACGGCTGGAACTAAAATTCTCAGGCATCCAGACAGTCATGATATCAAATTTCATCCTATCAACCTCAGTAACCAGCACAAAAGATATCGAAAAATGAGCTCATTACATGTAACTTTCTACATTTACATTATACACACATCATAGTACGTGACTAAAACCACTAGCAGAAGAATAAAATGATTTTTAAATATAAACACAAATGCTGCTTGTCGAAATTGCAATAGTGCTACAGTAAAACAATGCATGCATCTGTTGCACTCTAGCTAACCTATATACTACGACTCTTAACACTGCATTATTTCTATTATAATATATTTGCAATTATAAAGGTATGGGCTTAAGCAAAATCGTTTTTTGATGTTTGACAAAACGAAAACACTACTCTGTGATTCATAATACATATTGAGGAAATGCAATAAGCACATAATGGACAAATGCAAATATGCTGTGAGGTGTCTAGACAAAAAGTTTTACATATTGAAAAAATGTTCTGCTGTTGCGCATTACTGGAATAGTTAGATATGAATACCTATACATTTTTAATTGCATTGAATGAAACGCGTTGCTATGATTACCAGCCTAAACACTGAAACCTTTACATTCAATGTTTTTGCAGATTTTCATGCTCAAACTTCCTGAAAATGCATTGTCAAACTCTAAATTTGTTGCATTAGTCACCCAAGTGCAACTTTTCAATTCACTTTTTACTGACTACTGAAATGCCCCAATTTAAACATAAAACCAGATGTAAGAACGCCAACTATCAAGACTCCTTACAATCATAAGTTTATCATTGAAACTACAAGTTTTATACTTTTAAAGTTATAATTGTAATTTTATAATTAAACATATTGTTAGGGTTATGGTTGATGGGTAGGTTACGTAAATAAGATCACCAGGAACACAATGAGTTTCAGTTTAATACTGGCGTAAGAGCCCAGATTTATTCACGTTTTTGTCTTTAAATACTAGCGTACACTTTTACCTAAATGGCAAAACGACAGAACGTTGTTTGCCTTACAAAGCATAGTGTAGTGGTAAGCTGTTTGATCTTCTTGCTTAACCAACGAAATTGAATGAGTCATGCATTGAAACGTTTTTGAGTACCTAATTTTAAATAAAACATAACACCCCCATCATTAATTCTTAAACGTCCTCGTTTAAGGGTACACAATTCCAGAAAAATTTACTCTTGACTGTTATTAACATAATTCAAAAATTCAAATACATTGGTGTTTTCAAATTTTAATCAAATAAATTTGAATACATATAAAATAATTAAATAGCTTTTCATAAAGTAAATCAAAAGTTAACAAAAGATTCTTGCATGACTTCATAATTATAAATACAATTTCTGTTATCAATAATTATTGCGTGACATGAGATTTAGGCACAGGCCAAATTCGTTAAACATTTTATTTTAAATCACTAAACAAAGGTTAATAGAATTTGCAAATAAATAAGATTTGTCATGGGAATGGGGCACATACAAAGGAGAAGGACGTCTTAGACAAGATCATTTCTTATTACATATTTAGGAAGATAACACCATACCAGAGTCAGGAAAAAGTTCCAACACATTCGAAATGCATCGAGAATGCAACAGGTAGAAGACAACCTTTTAGTCTTGAAATTCGGTTGTTATAAGTGGCTGCTATTGACACAAGCTGCAGGACATTGCAAGCTTGAGTATTTAAAATGTCGGTAAACGCCACAGGTTATTAGCATAAACTTACGACGAATCGAAAATTAATAAACGCTTTTCGGTGTGACTTTAATTTAATGACGCGTTGGATATTTGGCGTCTAATTATAAATGACTAATGATGAATTTAGCAATAACACCGTTCCTATAGTACTATCGTTTTAATTGGGATTTACGCTCAAAACTGGCTACCTACAAAGTCGAAAGTGAACTTTGAATTGTGAAGTGAAGAGTGAATTTTAAACGAACAGAAAATTAAAAGAGAAGTGCTTGATCATCTCTAACCACCGTACCAGGACTGCGTGGTATCCCGCTCACACCGTGCCAGACTGCATGTTCATCGCGAGTGTGATGATCAACGTATGCTTTTAAGATTTTAGGCTTTTAAGAACTGAGGCAACCCTCAGAAGGAAAGAATGCGAAATCTGAAACACCCATTGCTTTAGTAGGGTTTTATAAGGCATTATTTTATTAATTTAAGAACATTAATTTGAAGCAGATAAAGACTTTTTGTTGCAATTACTCAAATCTTAACAAAGTGTCCGAACAAATACCCGGCAATAGCATCAATGTTATCACCCCCATTATAAATCGGTTGAACGTCCTCGTTCAAATACATTCTAGCAATAAAGAAAATATTCGGAAAAATAAAAACAATTTGGGGATAAAATTTATTAACTTAAAATTAAACTTCTAGTAACGACGAGAAAAAGGATGTGGCGGTGGTAGGCTGTCGATGATTTGGCGTGTCTGGCAAACAGGTATCCGGCGATGACAGGAAGACTTAGAGCCAGCGGTTGCAGGCAGTCAGGAATCTACGGGGCGGCTGGCAGACAGGAATCCACGGGGCGGCAGGCACGAATCCGATGGCGGCAGGCAAACAGAAATCTGATGGCAGTAGGCAGGAATCTGATGGCAGCAGGCAGGAATCTGATGGCAGCAGGCGGGAATCTGATGGCAGCAGGCAGGTAGATAGACAGGTGTCTGGTGCTCGTACGAAAACAGGAATTGGGCGGTAATAGGCTATCAGGGATACAGCGATGGTAATACGCCGTGATGAACAGAAACAAGATTGATGGCAGAATGGATCATAGACTTCAGCATCCTGAAAAACTCAAAGAAAATCTGCCATCTCTTTCCAAAATACTTAAATATAGTGTCTTCTAAAATGCTAACATCGAGATTCGTCTAAAATACTAATCTAAGTTCTTCTAAAATACTAACATCGAGATTTTTCTAAGGTACTTAGATCTAAATTCTTATAAAATACTAATTTCGAGATTCTCAAAAAATATTTCTGTTTAGTTTCTTATACAATATTCAAACGGTTTAATTTCATCTTAACCAATCAAACACTATCTGGTCGACCAGGATATAAAAAACTATTTCTAGCAGTAGCGAATAACAAAGTAACCTTGGGAATCAAGACCCTTTAAAAATCTTTTAGCAAAATGTAGACTGTTATTTTAAAATAACCTTTTCTTTTTAAGTTCTTGACCTATTACAATATTTTATATTCATTACTATATTTGCGGACATGGCTTTTAAACAAAGAAACCTATAGTCATACGCATTATTCTACTAAATATTCTTCGTAGGAAGATTTGGTTGTTTTTTTGTTTTACTAATTACGCAAAAATGCTTGGAGTAATCTATAATATGACCTAACTAAAATTTTGAACTATCCTTTCATCTACTGCAAATCTACCTAATTTTTTGTCTCTAGACTTAATTTTCTCTCTAGACTTAATTTGAATCCTAATTTTAAGTTACACGTGTGCACGCGCGCAAATACGTATTTGTATGTTGTCATACTTTGTCATAATGTTTGTCAGTGAGAGTGAAACCAGTGGGTATCAAGATTTGTCTGTGTTAGTCGTCAGGCAGTTGTACTCTGCGCAGAGTGTTGGTACCAACGAAGCAAGCGGTTATCAGTTATTAAATTGTTAGGCTTTAAAGCAAAATGAGAATTATTGTTACTAAGCAATAAACTGTGAATATGCGGGAACTAATTAAATCAGGAAGCAAGAGAAAGCAAAATTAAATCTGTTGGTTTAAACAAGCAATGCATGTGGTTAGTGGTGCAAAGGTTTTTACAAAAAAATTCAAGCAAAAGCAGCGTATGTTACAAAGCGAGTTCTGGATCCAGCGAAGCGATTTGGACAGTCCATAAAAAATATGAGCAAAATCTTAAGGGGCTTAGTTTCAACGTGGAATTTGCACTTTGGTATGAGTATCAGTTTGCATTGGGGACCGGTGCACATGCAAATGTGTCATGACGTTTGGAAAGGCTAGAGGGGGCGAAAGGATGTTGTGACGAATTATTTGTGTGCCAAAACCAGGAGCAGGGATCTCGGACAAGGGAGCGGGAGACATCAGAAGAGGAGTTGTAGGGCGTGAAACAATTGGACTCTGAGAAACCAAATTTGCAGAGTCACAAAAAACTTGAGAATTGGGGCCTAATTGGGACTTTGGAGTTTAGGGGATGAAGACTTTTTGAAAGGGTCGGGTACGGGGAGCCGGCTGGGAGATCGAAGCGGAGGCGCCTAAGACTGAATCTGACAGTTTCTGTGCTTATGACAGTTTCTGCCCTAAAAGCAATGACAGTTTCTGTGTCTATGACAGTTTCTGCCCTAAAAGCAATGACAGTTTCTGCCCTAAAAGCAATGACAGTTTCTGTGCCTATGACAGTTTCTGCCCTAAAAGCAATGACAGTTTCTGTGCCTATGACAGTTTCTGCCCTAAAATCAATGACAGTTTCTGTGCCTATGACAGTTTCTGCCCTAAAATCAATGACAGTTTCTGTGCCTATGACAGTTTCTGCCCTAAAATCAATGACAGTTTCTGTGCCTATGACAGTTTCTGTCCTTTAATCTGTGACTGTGACTGAATCTGTAGAAGTGGGACCTCACGTGAGTTTTGTGATGAAATACTAGAAGAATTTAAGTGATCTTGGGACCGGTCCTGTGCCAATGAACTAAAAAGCATGCGCAGTATTTCGGTAGAGCGGAAAGCTTATTGTTCCGAAAAAAGGTTCTGAATTTCATCAAGAAAAAAAACAGTTGTGTTTTTTTGTTTGCTTTCGGATTTACTTTTATTATTTTTTTTATTATTTTTTTGGTCTAGCTGTTGATAAGTGCGCGGCCGCGACTTCTTAAACTTAGGGTACTGAAGCAAATCGAGGTTAGGGAGACACGTCTAGAATTTCCATAAATGAATTTCAACGTATAATCGGTTTTATCTTTGAAAGTTCTAGTGCATAGCTGGTCTGAGTTTGCAAAATTTATCTATGAATTTGTTTTCGATACCACTGTTGTACTCAATAACACAAAATGTATATATTTATTTAAAATCTTTTTTTACGAAGAATGGATACTGATACTCAAAAAATATGACTAAAACGATAGTTACTAACCTAACCAAATATACTAACAAAACCTGACCAGTAGCACATGATGTTTTGGCAGCAGTTATTTATCAAAATGAAAACTGGTCATCACATGTTGCTTTCTGTAGGAACAGTCAACAACCCGTGCACATATTACAAGTAAATATTAGCAACAAAGATACATATTACCCGTACAAGTAAACTGCTGGAAGCCAGTATCTGCATAAAAGCAACAATTTCTGTATGCTCTGAAAAATAGTTATCTTCTAACCGGTTATGGAACACAGTTGTTGCAAAATGATTACTTATAAATAATAAAATAATCTAAGAACAGTACTGATATGATGACGATGCTATAGCTTGGAGTCCGAAACTATAATTTAGAAGAAACGTTTCATGAAATCAAAAAACTTCAAATTTACTTGGTATCAGGTAAACGAAAATTAGGAAGCAGAAAATCTGTTTAGTGAAACATTTGTAAAATGGATTATCCAGTTTTTTAAACTTACAAGCGTAACAAAGAGTAATTCATAACGTGCATGGACAAAACAATCCGCTGCATTTTGTTATTGACGGCAAAGTTGTAGAGTAAAGCAAACTTCCAAATTGCTATTCTGGGCATTTTTGGTTTGCTGTTTTTACAACATTAATATACCGTGACAATTTGTTTAACTTAAAAAAATGATCTGATAACTTGTCACCCTGGACCAGATATTGATTTGAGAAACTTTTCCTAGAAACAATGGTGTCACCTGTTTGCAAATTCTAATTTTTGGGGACAAAATATGTACAGAATTCCTACATAGTTCATAACATCGATAATTCTTGCATTGTCATAAAACTATACTGCAAAAGGCTTATAATGGAATCAACGGCTGCCGTCGCGGATTTATTTGAGCTGTAAAAGTTACTTTCTGGATATGAACAGGGCCAACAACCCGATGCAAACCTATTACCTTAAAAATGAATTCAGATATTCAAACTGTACAAGCAGAATAAAATGCATTTTCCAAATTATGCGTTTACAAATGTTATATAGTCTCACAACTTGAAATGAAATTATACTAAACTGAATTATACCAAATGTTTGAAGCAAGTCGAATTTCTAATCTTTTATACTCGTAATGGATAAGTGCTTTACTAATGCATTTACGTAAACTACCTTAATTTTTCATTCTGAGGAAGAACTAATAAATTTCATACGAAGCAGACATTATTTTTAAATTTCCCTATAACAACATTATTCAAATTCTTGTTGGTATGCAAATTGACCAAAGGTATTCAATTTGTTTAATTTCCTAAATATTAAACTAGTAAAGATGCAAACATATTGGTTTTATACGTTGTCGTACCCTATCACCTTAAATGTTACATGACGATTTTTGCATGAAGTTTTAGAGTTACGTAAAGATGCAAATTGTTGGCCTTGGTGGTGGTCATTGTGGTCAAAAACCGACGTTACATGCAGACAATTAAGAAATTTCTTAGGTGCGCGCTGTAAAACAGGCATTTTGTGATAAGAAACGTTTAAGTTGAGAAAAACGTACTAACATAAACCTAGCATTTTATACGTATTCAAAGATGAGTCATACTATACTATAGTAACGATAGTTTGAAGTTCGAGGAATAATTTTTGCTTTTCGATGCTGCACATATAAATCGGATACCACGGTTCAATTCTGCACATAATAAATACGTTTTCCTTAAAGTCGATAAAATGTTCAGCTTGGAAACGTTTAAACTTGAACGCTCTACATGATGACGATACTTGTAAGGGTATTGCAAATTTATTTCTGTTCAAAATAAAGTCAAGAACAAAAATGCAAGCTATGATTGAAACGTAAAGCAGATGTACCTAAAGTGATAAGACGAAGCCAAAACGTATGAGTTCTTTACAATTTGTGATGATGTCATAACTTTGTATGAAAGCAAGGTCATCGGGACAAACGAGAACACTCTCAACGATTGTGCTTCAAGATTGAACGTGAAATCTACCTACTGAAAAAAAACTTTGCTTTTCCAAATCTGACATTCAAAAACTTTGTTTTTTCCAAATCTGACAATCAAAAACTTTGCTTTTCCAAATCTGACATTCAAAAACTTTGTTTTTTCCAAATCTGACATTCAAAAACTTTGCTTTTCCAAATCTGACATTCAAAAACTTTGCTTTTTCCAAATCTGACATTCAAAAGCAAATACCTGAAAACTAACCGAAATTTAAGAATCATTCTCAAATTTACAAGTATTACACATACAAATTTTAAGAGCATGCTAGAAGCTTGAAAATGAATTAATTCTAGGAATGATGATTACTAGCACAAATAATTCATTTGAAATTACTATATAACAAAATTATGAACAATGTTTTAAAAACTGGTGAAAAGCAAGCTTAAACATCAGAGAAATTATTCAATGCTATGAGAACATGAAAAATAATATGCAAAAATAAATCCTAAAATACTACTAAAACTTAGTACATGTTTGTGTTCTAGGATAAACACGACAAAAAAATCTACGGAATAAACCTAAACTTTACTGCTGAGGTAACGACTAAAACGTCAGGCAATTTAGCGTGTGAAATTAACCGAAAAAAATGAAACACGACTTTAAATAAACTATCTACAAAAAAATCATGTTTAAAAATTTTTTTTATCGGACAAACAAAATGGCTAGCAACATAGATTTTAAAATTCTAGACCCGAATTAAAGAAACTGATAACACCGAACATGAGGATGGGAACATGAAAGGAGGAAAAAAGGTATACGTTAGTACGAAACATGTAGCTTATATTATGTGCTTAGATTTATGTTCTTATATCTAAATGCAAATGTAGCCAAATTAATGGGACAAAAAATTATGAGTGCCGTGGCGTAGTTCCCTACAATGCAGAAAATGTTTCATTTTTTTACCTAGGTGTCCCGAAAAACTATCACTCGTTGAGACCGAAGTCACTATTACCCACTCTGTGGGTGGTGAACTGGCGGCCGTGTGGTTAGTGGTACTTAAATTAAGGGAACGGACTTCAGTGATATCATATTAGGAAAACAAAAAATTTACAAAATATTGTACGAATCATGATAGTTGGGCTTTCTACTGATCTTAAGAAAGTACTACACGGGTCAACAAATCGAAAATTTTTACAGAAAGTGAAACATGACAGGAAAAAAACTGAACCTAATTTATAAAAATTCTGCTGCTAGCGTAGCTACAAACTCAAATAAATCGATTAAAAGAGACTAAAGAAACAAAAAAAACTTTCAAGTGGGAAAGTATGAAAAAAATATTCGGAAACTTGAAGTTGCTGAGTTTTGAACAGAATTGTTCATTGCCAGATTTTTCGGTGCGAACACCATGTTAGGGTTATGGTTGATGGGTAGGTTACGTAAATAAGATCACCAGGAACACAATGAGTTTCAGTTTAATACTGGCGTAAGAGCCCAGATTTATTCACGTTTTTGTCTTTAAATACTAGCGTACACTTTTACCTAAATGGCAAAACGACAGAACGTTGTTTGCCTTACAAAGCATAGTGTAGTGGTAAGCTGTTTGATCTTCTTGCTTAACCAACGAAATTGAATGAGTCATGCATTGAAACGTTTTTGAGTACCTAATTTTAAATAAAACATAACAATATATGCATAAATAAAAATTACATGAAAATAAGCAACGCACATTTAAGTGAACAATTTAGAACAATAAAAAGTGCAATTTCTACAGTTCAAAAGTTTATCAAAAAGCAATACCCCAACAAATTTGATAACTGTGATACCGATAGTGCTTCCCAGTGAAGCACTACTTAAAAATTTTCAAAATCATGAGTGAAAGTATTCCAGAATCGCTTGCTCACTTAACAACCGACGAAATAGTAGAAGCATTGAATCAGCTCTCCACAAATCACATGATTAGAAATAAGCCAGCCCAGAACTCAAATTCTATTTATGGACTTGCGGTGGAAACATTTACTAATTCCGCTTCCACTTACAAAGAAAGACTTTACTTTCAAGCTGTATGGAAAAACTACAATAAGGTAAACGTCATGCAGTATGCGTTTTGTGATTTGCAAACTATTTTATTTATATTTCATATGCATGATAAATAAACATTATCCGGTATTATCATTCCAGGAGAATCAAACATTCGTTGAGAAAGCAAACATTACAAGAGAAAGGAAATCACAAAGAAAAAAGAAAGAACGGGATATAAAAAAGGTTTGATTTAAGAAATTTTTGAAGATTTTTACTTGAAAATCACTGTATTAACGTAAATTTTTACACATTTAGGCAGCGAAGGAGTTGCAATATGCGGCGGAATGCAGCCTGGCACTTGAAGCTGCAAAACATAAACTCCATAAAAAGGTGGGTTTTGTCAATCGCCGTAAAAGTTACAAAAGCGTACAAATGTAAAATTTCGTTTTCGTTGTAACTTTCTATTCAAATTGTACCTTAAATATTGTTGTTAACTAATGTTTTTCATTTCCGCTTATTAAATAGACAAATAAAACCACCAGTAAGTCACCTTCCGCAACTTGTGACCACCGTTTAAGCAATGATGGCAGTGTCGCGCAGATAAACGTTCACTCTACACAAATGGACGAAAATGTACGCATAATTAAATTTCAACACGCATGAGCGGATTAGTAGTTGGAAATACACATAAATATGTTGTTGTTGTTTTGTTATAGAGGATACATGATACTGGACAAAATGAGCATAGTAGTCAATCACCAGCGGTTCCTTCCCAACATGCTGTTTGTCAAATACAACAGAAACGAAAGGTAGTAGCATGATTTACGCAGATTTGTAAAATGCATGTTTCTGGAAATACATTAAACGTTAATAATTATTTGCATTTAACATTTTAGGTTGACAGTCCCCATAAGTCTGCTGGCTTTTTAAAAAAAGTGCGTGACCGTGTCAAAACGGGTGTACATGCTGTCTCGTGCTTCAATGTTGAACTAGATGATCCAAATGACAATGCGTATTCGATTCCTGTGACACATGGGCAACCAGAGCATCCTATTGCTAGTGCTCCAAGTGCTCCACCACATAATGAGCCCATCAACGGAGACAACTTTGACTCTCTAGATTTGGCTTTACAGGAATTGATAAATAATTACAACAACAGAATAATGCAATTTCCGTCTTTTACTTGCCCCTTATGCCTACGTGTTGTATATCACAACAGAAACTCAATACGCCGGATAACGTTTAGCGCGACTCTAATTCAGCATCTACGCAACATGGGATTTGATGTATATGAGGAGGGCGAAAGCCTTACAATGTGCCGAAGGTGCGCCGACATTTTCAAACGAAACAAAATACCTGCACAGGCACATTTTAATAACATGCAACTGCCAGAAACGCCCATAGAAATACGTGAAATAAATGCAGTAGAGGCTCGACTCATCAGCCAAGTCAAACCGTTTATGAAAATTTATCATCTCTCCAAAGGACAAGGTCAACTTGCATTAAGAGGATCATGCGTTCACTTTCCGCAATCTGTCGAGTATGTGGCTGAAACACTTCCCCTTGACCCTACTACAGCCGATATATTAATTGTCAACGAAACTTTGGAAAAAACTGGAAATACAACGAAATTTCAAATTCGTGGCCGGCTAGTATATAGAGCATTGCGTAAACTTAAGGAGATTAATCCTTTATATGCGCATATTACAATAAATGAAGATTTTTTACCAGAAGATTTTGTACTTCCCGAAATACACGTTGGTGCTCCTGCAGTGGGAATATCCAACATTTGTAATCCTACATCTGGATACAAATTAATTTCAGATAACGACATTTCCATAGTTCGGGCAAGTACAAACTACATTGCAACAGTGGATTTACATAAGCAGGCTCCGGCCTTTTGTGCATCAGCCATTGCCTTGGCTCTAATACTAGCTCCTGGTACATGGACGTCTGCTGAAATGGATAAGCTTGCAGAAAATGGTCAAAACCTTTGCAGCCACATAATTCCAAACTTGGATAAAAAACTGGAACTAATACAGATAAACATGAATATCAAATGCTTTTCTACTGTTGAAGTCGCGATAAACTTCTCTTCAGTTTAAGTAACTGGGTTTCTAAACAAGGTTTCTGGGTCACAGTTATATCGGTTAAAAAAAGGGCTTTTTGGATTTCATTTCTTGGGAGCAAACAATTGCAATTTTGACAGTAAACGACTTTCATTTGGGACTTTTCAAAGTGGACGATGATATATACTTGTACGACTGCTTTCCAAGAGGTCCAAAAGGAAAGAAATCTGACAAAGGAATGTCATGCACTGTGAGAGTGCCAGTTAGCCATGCAAGCGATTTTTTGTCTGAGCATATTCACAGAAACTGTCAACCAGGTCTCTCATACAAATCCGACATACCAAATGACGAGAAGCAAAAATTCATCTTTACAATAACAGCAGTTACCGCAACCATTAAGCAAGCTCCAAATACGGCTCACTGTGAGCCGCAGCAAGATTTAACACCACGATTTGTTCCTATCACTGAAACCTGTGACATTCTTAGAGCTTCCTTTCACCAAAACTCCAAGCATATTTTTCCCATACCCGGAAATCAGTGCGCAGGCATGTGTGCTTCAGCAATCTGTTCAGCTCAGTTTAAGCCAATTCGTGAATGGACAACAAATTACTTAAATGATATTCTTCGAAATGGGGATTCTTATTACGGTCAAATGCTCCCAGCGCGGGACGAATTTCTTGATCCTCAAGATATCGGTGGACAAATAGACTGTGGCGCGGGATCCGCAATTGTTGTAGTTCAAGAACCAGAAAACACCGTTAATTTCTTCCTGGATTGCGCTCGTAATTCTACTGACGAGACACTCCCCCTGTCGACTTGCATTTCTGATTTTCTGCATTCTGATTACAGCTCAGCTATATTTACTTCAAGAGGTTACTGATTGGGATTGTTGAAGGAAGAAGGAACTCTACATATATTTGATAGTCACCCGAGGAAGTGTGCAGGACAACCTGCAGAAAATGGAACTGCCTGTGTCCTTAGATTTCGTACCGAAAGCAGTCATTTTGAAGCCGCTGCGCACTTCAACCAACTGTTGGTAAACTGATCTTCATATGACTTGGGACCAAACTTTAATCTTGCCCAAAAGACTATTTATGGGTTCACAATAACTATGATTAGCACAGTTATTGTGCCACCAGTTTGCAACGATTGAGAGGAGGAAGTTGATAAAGAACCTGTTGAGAAAAATAACCCACCGCTCGTCATTATGCAAGACGCTCCAACACACCAGCATCCGTTCATGCTTGACTGTGTAGTACGAAATGATCAACCAGATTTGCCTGAAATAAACCATGTCTTTCAATGTCTCAGACAGAACAAGGAAATTTTACCTGAGGTCAATATTCAACGACAAGCAGGACAACCGTTGTTTGATAATGGGCTAGAACGGAAACTCGAGGAATTATCTTTTATCAAGGCTCTCCCGCATGGACGTTTTGGTTACAACGAACCGAGAAAGGTACCGATCACGCCCCTTGATTACTTTCAACAACGAGTCATGAGTGAGAATAAAGAGTTTCAGATATCGGAGTACTTGTTTTATGCGTTAAGCCGCGTAGAAGCTCACACAATACAACAAAAGATTACGGTTTGCGGTTCTATGGTAGGATACAATGGAGAAGTAGACGAGAATGAATTTTCTTTGCCTGGTTTAGAGAGTGTCCACTTGGTCATGGGTTCAGTCCGGGGTTCCGAAAGTTACTGGAGAAAAATGACAGGTGATATTTTCGCGATAATCCAAATGCGAGGCGCGCCAACATTCTTTCTCACGATTTTGTATGACGATCTTAACTCTCTTGACGCTATAACGGCGCTTTGTAAAGCAAAATATGGAAAAGATGCAACCTTACCATGCGATCCACAAGACATACCATTTGATGACCGAAAGGAACTTCTTAACGACCACCCAATGGCGGCAGCTAGACATTTTAATCATCGTCAAAATGTGATTATGGATATTATTATGAAGCACGGTGAAGAACTCTTTGGAAGGAAGGTTGTTGATTACACCTACAGAGTACAGTTTCAAGGAAGAGGATCCCCTCATGTCCATGCAATCCTTTGGCATGAAAATGTTCCAGATTGGAATACTCCTGAAGGTATTAAGTTTATGGAAGACAACGTTTCGTGCTCTCTAGATGTTCCGTTCAAGGACTTGGTTGTCCGTTATCAACATCATGCTCATAGAGCTACTTGCTTTAAGAATCACAACCAATGTCGCTTTTCATTTCCACGACGTCCGTCTTAGACGAGGAGGAAACTGCTAAAAGCCACGGTCGCTTTGTTGAATTGAAAAGATCAAAGGATGAAACAATGATTAATAACTACCATCCAAAACTACTGCAAATATTACGGTGCAACATGGACATACAGGCTGTTACTGGAACTGAAGCAATTGCATTCTATATCGGAAAGTACATGACAAAGGGCGAACCAACACACATGCGTGATGAAATTCGAGACATCATCAATAAAACCAAATGCGATACTCGTGCATCCTATTACCGAAGAATGCAGCAGATTATCACGGTAATTTTTAAACACCGAGAAATATCTGCTCAAGAGAATTGCTTTCGACTTGCTCATTTGCCATTGCGTAAAAGCTCACGAACGGTTGAATGGATTCCATCGTACATTCCAAAAAAGCGTGTCCGGTTAGTGAATCGGGACACAATATTCAGCCATAACCCCAGCTGGGGGTTAAATATAATTGAAAGATACTTTGAGCGTCCGGACTCTCTGGAAGATATGTGCCTATTTGAATTTGCTGCTTGGTACAAACCAAGGATCAACAGGAATAGAGAGGATCCTGAGGAGGATTTGGCTGATGGAGACATTGAGGAAATAGACGAGGAAATTTCCGAAAGGCAGCCGGCAATAAAGTTGAAAAACAATAAAGGTTTTATGGTAAAAAGACAGAAGCACGCGGTTCTGAAATATCCAAGATTCAAACCATTGGATCAAACCGACGAGTATCTTTATTCACTGATTCTCCTCTATTGTCCCTTAAGAAGTGAAGACGTTATATCACGATTCCCGACAATTAGAGAGGCGTTCGATACTTTTAAAGGTCAATTTAGAACTCGTGATGACGACCCTATAATAAATACGGAGGAGGTAGACCGAATCATTGAAATTTTGCAAGAGCTCGACGCCCGACCACTTGAGGAAGCGGATTACGTAAATGACGATCCCTATGAGGTGGAAAATATATTTCACAAAGACGACCAACCTCTTCGAGAAAACGAAGTTTTTGTTACCCCTGAGCCTAATCAAAATATCCCGCTTCAAGAGCGCGTGAGAACACTTACAAGGGAACAACGAGAGGTTTATGATAAAGTCAGGAACCAAATTATCAACGGAGGTCCACCGTTGCGTCAATTTGTTTATGGGTGTGGTGGGACAGGTTTGTGATTCCTTGACTTAAATATGTAACATATGTAGCACATGTAAAATATGTGTTATGTTTTGGAGTAAACGGTCAAAAATTACTTTTGTTACAGGTAAATCCCACCTAATATCTGTTTTAACTGACTTGATAACCACCATGTGCCCAGGCGGTCACCGTTCGCTAATAAAAGCTGCTCCAACCGGTATGTTCTTATCATATCTCAATAATATTTAATAAATTTTAAAATACGAACTGATAAATTTATTGCACTTTGTGGGTACAGGTGTTGCAGGTAGGAATATCAAGGGTGTTACTCTGCACAGGGCTTTTAGTCTTGGAGTAGAGTCAGGCAAAATGGCACAGTATTTTAAACTGGGCGATACACTTTTACATGAACGAAGATAGCTATTCAAAGATGTCATGTTTATTCTGATCGATGAGGTCAGCATGATTTCGTACGATGTGTTTAGAACTATTCATTTGCGTTTAACTGAAATATTTGGCACTGATCTTCCATTTGGGAACATAAACATAATTTTGTTTGGTAGGTATATATTGCGTGCGTGCCTATTTAATTAAATATAGTCTAACCACTTTTTATATTTAAAACAATAGCGGATCTCCTTCAACTACCTCCTTGCCTTGGCTCCCAGATCTTTGAGCAACCAAAACACTATAATTGTGAGGTGCATTTGTGGAGGTTGTTTTCATACACGGAGGTTACAACCGTTATGCGACAGAGGGAGCAAGATCATTTTTATGAGTTCATTCAAAGACTCAGAATCGGCACAGTTCTATGATCAGATATCGACTTTTTGAGGCAGTTTGCAATTGACCCAGTGTCACCGAACTATGACGAAATTCTTCAGCGTTCGAAAGACTCCCTTCATTTATATCCTACGTTGGCCTTGGTAGATGACTATAACGAATCGCGAATGAATGAATTGCGAGATGCTGGGGTTAGCATTTATCGTCTTGATTCATATGATACCTTTGGAGACGGGTTACAGTTTGGGACCAAAAATTCCTGATAAATACGTAAAGAAAGACGTGCGGAAATGCGCTGGGATTTCAGCTAACTTGTCTCTGGCTGTGGGCGCAAAGGTTATGCTAAAGTGGAACATTGATCCGTTGGGTGGGCTCTGCAACGGAAGTTTAGGTAATTAATAATTATTTCTATACACTTATCTAAAAACATCTGCAAATATGTAAATGAAAATTATACTTTTACGTGTGTTTGTTTGGTAGGACTCGTCCGCAGAATAAACTGGACTGCATTAAGAAGGGATCAGCTAAAACCAGGAGACCTACCTGTGGATGTTCTTGTAGAGTTTGAGGGCTGGATTGATCCTAAGCATTTCTGTCGCTTACCTGGATTTTAAAAATGTACCTCGGTGCAATCAAAAACTTTTGAGTTCGACGGAAACTACAAGAAAAAGGTTCACCGGAAGCAAATTCCGTTGGTTCTAAGCTTTGCCACAACCATTCATAAGAGCCAAGGGTTAACACTTGAAAGCGCCACGGTGTACATGGGGAAGAAAATTTTTGCATCTGCCCAATTATATGTTGCGGTGTCTAGGCTTTGAAGTGTGGGTGGGTTAATGATAACGGAATTGGAAGAGGCTAAACTTTTACCAAAGAGGCGGGGTGGTGGACCTTGCAATGATAAAGCCTTACGAGAAGTATCTAGGCTTACGTTATTGAGATTTCAAGAATTACCAGAAGGTGCAATTGAAAATTTCGATGACTTGATTACTTGGCGTATTGAGCACGTTAACTGTATGCAATGTCGTGAATTTTGCTGCAATTGCATTTGTGTGCAAAATGCGGGAAAGGCTATTAGAAAGAAAAATGATAAAAATAGAAATTAGGGGAACAGTCCCAGAATTGTCGTCCGAATTTTGGGATCTCCCTTAAAAGTAAAAAATAATGTGTATTCGGGGCCCTGTGGGTGGCAGTGCGTCGTTGAGATGGAAAAAATGTAATTACATACATATGTATTTGATGTATTTCGTTAATTAATTTTTATTGTTAAAATTGTCAATCAAACTGATATAACAATAAATCAATTGCATTTTAAACAGTTGTCTGCTCTACTATGGTTTCATCCATGCGCTGAACTTTCCTGAAAAAATAAAGAAATTTGCATTTTGTAATTAAACAAGTCGATGAAAGCTTTTCGCCATTTAATTCACTTAAAATATCACCTATTCACTTACTTTGCATGGAAGCACTTGGCAATTTGGCCATAGATTTTGAAACCCATCATCACAACGATCAGGATTAAAATCAATGAAACTGCCCCCCTAATCCAAAAAAATGCTTTGTTGATTGTAGGTTTGAAAACTCTTATATAAGTATTTATAAAATAAACTTTCCTACTTTATTGAGAAAACAAAATCGTGCACAATATCCCCCAACTCCACTTTCAAATTCCTCGATTGGTTTGAAGAAATCGTCAGCAGCATCTTCCAATTTTTGAATACGACCCTCCGGTATAAATCGCTGGCCTCGTTTGCCAAAAGTACCATACGGCGAACCTAGTGTTGAATGAATATTATGTCAATTAGATTACTTTTCTTTTCAACACACTTTCCCACAGTTTCAATAAATTGTAACAATCGGGTGTAAAATAATATGGTTATTCAGATTGTCTAAGGTTTTCAATTATAAGAGTTAGTTCGCAGTGCTAAAACGTTTAGGATAAACTCGGTTGTACTACCAATTTTTTTAAGAATATGAAATTGATTTTTTAGTTTAAAACGATAACAAACTAGCTTACATAAGATGCTCGCTTCTACTGGAGTTAGCTTTGGATCACACATTTTTCTTTCAACTTCTGATGACAAATAAACAACGCTTGGAAAGTTATGTTTACTCCTTTTTATTATGTACCCAATAAAATTCAACAACAACAAACAACGTAACAATAAAACCCAACCAGCCTATACAACTTTATTTCATACAAAAATCGGAATTACAATTGCACCAAATCCCATAAATTCCACCAGTTCCTTTTCCACAACCCACTATCTTCTCGTCTGCACAATAGCGTTGCACTCTTCCAACAGTTTCCTTAGCAAAACCACATAGCTGGCCTGTAAAAAATCAGAGTAGTAGGTTATTTCAATAGATTGTATAGTGTGTACTATGCACCAAACGCTAACATTTATAAAATATCATGCATGTACCTTGATGGCATTTCCTTGTGTTTTTGGGAGCATCCAAACAGTGCTTTTCAACTGGCAGGCCGGGCTCAGCAAAGGTATATCCAGTTGTCGAAATACACTCAAAACATATCAGCACTGCAGATTGCAAGAAACATTATGCGTAAATTAAATACTGAAGTGACACACATCATCATAGTCATGATTGACAAAAGGTTAAGTTAGCATAGATTTTATATTGCTTACTCTGCGTCTCTCTGTAAACCTTATGGTACACAAGGCCCACTCCAACAACAAGAAGTAGTGCCACAACGAAAGCTCCCGTCTTTACCACTGCTTCAATCCAGCTACAATCTTGCTTGGCTCTCTCACTTTGCCTTACACTATTGTCTAAGAGACAAGCTCTACTACTAGCGGTTGACGGTGGGTTCATTTTAATTAAGTTTTAAACAAACTGTTAAATGAAAGCAAGGCACGATAACGCAGCGCAACAAGAAGAGGAAACACAAAACAAATCTGTTTTCGTATGATATGATTGGAATCAAAGTATATCCATTTTAACCCGTAGGAATAAAAATTCAGAAACTCATATGATAGTATGAAATGTAATTGAATGACCTTTTTTGCAGAAAGGTCAATGAACTGGAATGACATTGCCATTTTTGACATCTCCATGACGCACTGCTACACACAGGGCCCCGAATACACAATATTTTTTACTTTTAAGGGAGATCTCAAAATTTGGACGACAATTCTGGGACTGTTTCCCTAATTTTTATTAAAAATCCGTTGCAGATTAAGTGATTTTGAGTATGTTATTGGAAATATTTTCCACTCTTGTTAACTTTGTTGTCTTTGTTACTCCTAGGTAAGATATCACTGGTTGTTGATCCCACTCGAAGTCCCCCATTATTATATCCGGAATATTATTTTGTGAACTGTCTACAAATTTATAAAATGCATTATCTCTTGTTTTGGTTGGTTGGAAGTATGCGGACCATATTTTAACAGTATTGTTATTTTAAGGGGTAGTTATGTCCAACTCAATGTGATTTTTGTGTCGAGAGAAGACCGAACGAATTGAAAAGCATTTTGATTTACAAAAGGTGACTAGGTACCTCTTTACTTTACTAACTATTCTAATAGTGATTTAAATGAGCAAACAATTAAAGATAGAATTAAACAGGCAAAAACAAAACATACAACTCTTTCACTGTGGTTTATTTTCAATGCTACCTATGCAAACGCCCAAAATTATTACTATTTTGAGATTTTTTTATATTACAAATGGCAATAAAGTCCAATGTAGATTGCGGCGTAATTTTTAACTCAAGGTTAATATTTATTCATTTTTCTGCTGGATTTTAGTTCTCGAAAAAAATATTTGCTTTACAAGTGATACAACCATTCTATCAAAACAATTAGGGTTTACATGGGAACTTGTCAGTTTAGTGCATTTTGGCAGTCCAAACTGCCCGTGACTGTCTACGATGAATAAACTCCCGTACAACGAAAATATAATGTCATCGCCAAAAAACTAGTGTAAAAATCTTATTTATTCTTTTAATAAACCTGACAAACAAACAGGATATAGAAAACTTGCGACTCCACGTGTTTGTTCGTTTGATACCCCGCATGCCGTGTAGTTTTAAAATGCTTGAACTTTGCACTTTTTTGGCTTTAACGGTCAAACGGTATGAATTTTGAAAAATTGACTACAGAATCGTTAATTTCATCAAAAGTTGACCTAAAATCATGTGCCGCATGCTATAAGCCATTTGGTAAAAATTTGAAATCCTCGTGACCTTTGTCCTTAGAGTTGACCTTTTTTTAATAATCTTCAGAATACATTGAATTATGTTGCATTGGAAGTGTTTCCTAAAGATGTTTTCAAATAACTTGAAAAATGCGGCTTCTGGAGCCTTCAAATCATAAAAACTGCTATAACCGCCATATGTATCCAAATTTTAAAAAATGGGCGAACTATCAATAATTAAATTTCACCATCCCTTTATTTTAATCTTAGTACTCATTATTCATTAAAGGGGCGATTCATCAGGAACAGAGCATGATATGCCAGCTTATCCGCAGTCGCAACCAGAGTTCCCGCTTCGGATCCGTAGTCGATGAATCCATCTAATAAATGGCTGTGATGCTTGTGAATGAACGCTGGATCGCGGTTAGAGCGGATTCATTTAACCCATATTCACAAGGTTGACCAGGAATTAATTTTGAAAGTGTCAATTGCATATTCAATGTTGCCTTAATGTTAATTACGTGAGACGACTGCTCCGTATTTTGCGTCTTAAAAATTACCTCACAATTTTTCAGAAATCACAATTTTTTCTCAACCATCTCGGAATCGACTCAAATTCTGAAAACAGATGACATTTCACCTTTTAAAAAAGCATTTCACAATGAACATTTCAAAAAGTTTCAAAAATTGGAAAAAACGAAAAATGTTAAAAATTTGCATATGGTCAGCTGACAAACCATAACTTTTTTCTGTTTTATTGTTTTGTAGCCAAACTTTGCAGATGTTTAGGTAACTAAACAAGAAATTATCGGGAAAAATATGAGCTTCCGTGGACTTCCGGATGCAAAATTGGCATACACTTTGTTTGCAAAATTGCAATTATTTTTCTAAATAAAACGCTAACAAGCGCCATTTTAAGAAGGCAATTTAACAATTAGTTTGCAGTTTAAATTTTGCCGTCCGGCGGACACTTTGTAGTGCTACCTTGAAACTTCAAATTGCTGTAACGTTTTATTAAAACAACAGAAACCGATAATTTCTTCACCAATGGGCTGACATGAAACTTGTCTGCATGACAAAGTCAAAAACATTTTAGAAAATTTACGAAAATTTCACCCAATTTAAGCATGGGTTTTTAGTGATTATTAAATCGCGGCGCTGCATAAATTTTTAACGAAGCAAGATTTTGAAAAGCGGTTTTATGCGAAAGCTAGCTTGCTTTCTTAAAAGGGCACTTGTTAGCATTTTACTTGCAAAAATTACTTCAATTATGCAAAAAAGTGTATGCCAATTGGCAACCGAAACTTCACGGAATCTCATATTTTCTACGATAATATTTTGTTTAGTTATTTTAACATCTGCGAAGTTTGGTTACGAAAGAATAAAACACAAAAAAGTTATGGTTTGTCAGCTGACCATATGCAAGTTTTTAACACTTTTCGTGTTTTTTCAATTTTTTTGAACTTTTTTGAAATGTTCATTATGAAATGCTTATTAAAAGGTGAAATGTCATCAGTTATCAGAATTGGAGGAGGTTTTGGAGATGGTCGAGAAAAAAATCTGATTTCTGAAAAAAATGTTCAAAATAAAAGTTTCATGAATTTGTGGTACAACACTGAGGCGTTCCAACTTGCTTTCAAGAGTATCAAATTCAGCTTTTTTGAGATAGGAGATATCAGATGTTTTGAAGACAATTTCCTGTAATACGAAACACGCTTCTGGGATTCTCGGACGGTTAATTTCTTGTGCCCAGGCGCCAGATTGCTGCTGAATCGACTTAGTCTTCCGTGCAACAGCTTACATTGGACGCATACTGCAGAATCAGTCAAATTTCCGCAACCATTTGAGAATATCGCACATGTTCGCTTGATGTTTTCAATGACCTCTGCCATACAATCGGTATTAGATTAATAATACTTGTATTTACATGATATTGTACAAAAGAAATTCATTCGTTTACAATAATGTACATGATAATTTGACCTAATGCCACCTTAAAATTAAACTAATCTAATAATATATACAACTTTTTACATGCTTGGCTACATTATGTAACGTTATTTAGCGTATAATGTAGTATTACGCAAGTTCACAGCAACAACACCAGCCGTTTTCTTCTCCACCTACACGCTACCCATCCATATATTATGCACTCTGCATGCACTGGCATGCTATGTATCATCATGGTCATCGTATACCAAAAAAAACTGTTCGTCTTCAAGCCTTCTACCTACCTGTTCATTTCCTACCTTCTAATTATAAAAATAGTAGTATGGGATATTGTATTGAAGAGGTTTCGAATTGCATTAATTGAGATTGCTGTGGTTCTCACGGTTTTGGAGGAGGGTATAATGATTTGGGAGGGGGTTGATAGTTTGGAGGTAACGTTATAATTAAGATATTAGGCTTATGATATCAGCTTTGCATAATCTTAACATTCCTTTATTAATCAAACACTGTATTATTCGTATACATATATAGAGACAATGTTAAATCCATAGTATTTAAATGTTCCTCAAATTTTGGTTTAAACTATATTATATATAAAAATACAAGTAGAAAATGCTGCATAACATATATAATAAACAAATAGAAAATGCTGCATAACATAATAAACAACGAATAGAAAATCATATAATAATTGTTTTAAAATTTGCAACAAATCCGGTAGTAATACATAAGGTACCTGCACTCCTTTGGGAATACCAATGCAGGATTTTGATTTCTCCATAATCTTGCACTTCGTGGTATCTTATTAAAACGCCTGTGAACACGTTTTATTCGTCTATTCATCAGACACATACTGTGTTCCAGTAGTGTAAGTTGAAGTCTATTATTATTAAGTTCCGGATTTCCGCACGATACCTGTGTCGGTACTGTAAAGTTAAATAAACCGGATTCACGATAATATGACTGGAGTTCAATATTGTCTGTTAGTAATCGTGTGTGGGATGGGAGAATCGGGGTGGGTGCATTAAAAACCCGTGAATTGTCCAGAGATGAATGGTTATACGTTTCAACAAACGAGTCATTGCTTGATAGAATGTCACCGTTATTTTCTTCATCCACAAAAGTAGGCAATATTACAGACGGGGGCATCTGTACGGCATCTCCATCGAATGTATGTTGCTGAACATCTGCTTCTCTACCAAATTTTGGTTCACTGTTTTCAAGTTTACTTGTAGAGCTGCTGTTAATCCAGCTATGCTGAACTGTGTTTTTATCTGTAGGCTCCGTTGGCAATTCAACTGTTTTGATTATGAGTAAGGTAGAAGAAGTAGGTACGACTCCTCGTTCACCATGCTGAAAATCTGTGACAAGAAGCTCTCTGCTTGCTGCGGGGTGCAAACTTGCATTGGTGCTGTTGTATTTATTGTTCAACGTCTCAAGTCCGACTCGAGTAAACACTGTTTCATTGGGTTGGTGTGGTAATGACGCGATCTCATGTTGCTCAGCCACTTGATGAGTCATAGTTGATGCTTCAGAAGACAAATTCGAGTTTTTAGGCAAGTGGTTCATCATCACATCCGCACCACTGCTACCAGCATCGATGTCTTGTGCTGATGACGGCATAAACGGCTTACTACTAGGGAGATTATTACTCGCACTTGCTTCTGTAGAATTTCCTAGTGCATCAGAAGCTAAAACAGTCAAAAAAGCGGAATATTATTGCCATTAACGCAACAAGAAATATTATCTACTTTTATGCAGAGAAACGACAGCAAAGAAAATTTATACCTTTGTGTTGTGGTGACAATGATGAGACCAAAAATTCTGAAGTAGAGGAAACATTTAAACCGGAATCAACGTTATCTAAAAAATAAGCATATTTTATTATGATATCAGTCATGGGACGCAGTGTGACCCAACAGTAATTTAAAACGGATTATTCGCTTTTTTACCTGAAAATTGTTTTTCACACGCTTTCTTGGTAATTGCCAACCTGTCAAAATTCATTGTCATTGCCTGTGATGATTTCAGGCAAGTAACCGAACTGCCAACCCCCAAATAGGCACATTTATACCGCACACAATCTAAACATGATAAATATTGCGTACACGCAATAGCCGAAGTAACAATACACAAGGACACAAATTTCCCATGAAGATGCATCCTTAAATCAGTTAATTAAAGGGTTTGTAATTATTATGACTTTTTGTGCTTTATACGATTATGGGATATGAGCACGTCTTTCCGATGAAAATACCTATTTTAAATCAGTTTCGATACACAAAGATCTTAAAAATGATTGTGATATGATTATAGGTTGTTAGTCAAAACGGTACTGAAAATAATATTAGTGAGTGGATGATTGTGTGTTTTAACTGAGTATTCATTTATGTACAAACCTGCATCTAATTCTTTTGGATTGCAAAATGGTACACGGGATGGAATACAAGATACAAGATAAACGAATGAAATAAAGAGGGGAGCATTTTAAATCTCCAGAATATAGGATCTACTGATATCATTCAGCAACATCGAGAAATATATAGGAAAGAATGCCAATTTATTTCCAATATGAAGAAAGTATACTAATACGAATAACATAATATGTTTAAACAAATTTGCAATGTAACTTTTTGGACATACATCTCATTAATTTTGTGCATACTGACAACAGTACAGAAATTACTTTTTTTGTTTTTTTCTTTTTACGTCGTCAAAGAAACCTTGTGCTGCTAGCATTTCATACAATTTCTTTGCTGTCTCCGGCTTCACAACACACACAGGCACAATTTTATCTTCTTCTGATATTTTACTGCCTGTCGCCGTACCACGGACTAATGCTTCCCCTTTCACTTTACGTACTGCAACTACCCTTTTACCCTTATCCTTTTTATTAATCGTATCTGAATGTTCAAAATTGTCAAATACGAGTACAGGATCCTCGCCAAGTGCAATGTTAAAGATTGAATACTCAAGGTGGAATGAGAGTTGAGTCTTGTCTGGTAGATCACCGTTAGAAACAAATGGTCCTCCTTGTCTATGGTGTCTTAGCATCTTCACCGCTCCTCGGCACTCGTCACCAAGAGATGTTTTAGAGTTGAGTGCGGTCATGGCAATGTACAAAAATGTCGGTGGATGCTCTGTCATCAAACTGCAAAGCAAGTTAGTGATATATTAGTTGCATGCATGATACATTATGGATAGAATTACAAGCTTGGTAAACAGTATAGGGTTAATGTTTATTCTCACCTACGGATTGCTGGATCAATTCCCATTAACTGGGGCAAAACTATTATCATTGCATCCAAAAGTGCCTGGTTAGAGATGCCTTTTATTATGTTGTCGGCTGAAGTTGGTAGTGCAAGCCACATGTAACGTATCGTAAGAAAAGCCATCAACTGGGCAAGCATAATATGTCCGTGATAAAGCCATCCGTGATTTATATGCTCAAATGCACCCCTCTCACTTTCATACAGCCTATCTGATAATCTCTTCAACGTATCGTGAGCCGCAAGTCCAAAGTTCTTCCACTCTGTAACAGATAAAATAGAACAAAAGTATAAAACACTTGTTAATTTCTTACTGATTACGTCATGTTAGCATTTTCTGTGTGAATGAAATAAGGGTATGCAAAGCATCATTATTGAATATATTTCACTAACCTTTGTACTTCGTGCTACAAATTGATGGTCGTTTTATTTGAGTCACCAATTTTATCTCCTCCTCCATTTCCCTCACTATACGGCACGCCCCACGACCACGGCAATAAGCTGATTCTAAGGGACTGTCTGCTTGTCCCAGTATACTATGGAACACGTTTTTAAGATGTTTCAGGAATTCGTTACGTCGATAATCATCATGCGCGTACGAAAACGTACGCGACATGATTCACTTCACAGCTTGCAAAATGCAAACAAAGAAACTTTGAAAATTCTGGACAGCAAACAGTTGTTGTTTACACAAGAGAAGAAAAGAAAGTGAGAGGGGAACTACGTCATGGGAAGAATTATATACAAATATACAAGTATAAAACACTGTGCGTGCACGCACACGCACCTTGAATAAAACAAAAACTTTTTTATACAAAACGTAATAGGATTGCTATACGTAATGCTGCACACTATACATAAACTGCGGTTAATATTGTTCTATCTCCCTGTGACCATTTAAGGTCATAACTCCAAGTCTACTTCCATACATGATTGCAATCAAGTCATCATCAGTTGGCTTCGCGAAATCCAACTCTAATTTAATTGTTCCACTTTTAGGTATAGCCAACTGGTTTGCTTGTGTTTTCTCCTGAAGTTCAAATACTAGCAAGAATGCCTTCTTCTTGAAATCCTCAAAACTTATTCCGTGCATATGACCGGCAGACAACAGGCGATCATGATAAGCATTCGCATTATCAAAATCAACCGTGTATGAATCTGCTATTGGTGTCCCGTCTAGTTTCAGTGTTGCTCGCTGTAATTGGTATGGTTTAAAAACATAGGGAGATAGGTTCAGCTTCCCGTTTAGATTTGCTGCAGGAATCATCGCAAACACTACTATCTGTGGAAGTGGGCTAGTAAATATTGTGTCGGATGTAAAATTGTTGGCTCCTGATTTAATGTTTAGTAATTTAATATCAGCAGTGTAATATTTGTACACTGCATGGTCTCCTTTAGAAAAACGAGCTTTATGCTGATCAACTGCACTAGGATTTATAATTAGTCTCTCAAACTCAATAGACGCCTGAATTATTTCAAGCTTGTATCCCAACGGTAAATTACTTGATGCGTCTTCACTGCATAGATAGTACAACGGGTTGCCACGGTTGAAAACGAAGCGAAAATTTACTCCAGGTGGGATCACAACATTTTGTGAAAATACTGTACTGAATGGAATACTTCCTAAAAGTTCAAACTTTGCAGAATTTTTGGTGAGCTTAAGTCTATCCTTATATCCGTCTGTTGTAGCAGTTACTGTGCTCTCACTGTCTGGCATCCACATTTCCATTGCTAGATTATGCTATTTTTCGTACTCTAATACCACCACAAAAACCTTAAGATTGTTATCTGTAAATGTAGACTGAATTGCTTCAACTACGCTGTACAGGGAATCGTCCTCTGGTTCTTCTAATTTGTATTCGTCATTGTCAACTCGAAATAAAGTAACTTGTATATTTTGATTATTGGGGAATGTCCGAAATAAGTCATCAGATTGCTCATTTAAAGAGTAGTGAGTTCCATGTGAAAACTGGTACTGCGATCCAAACCCAATTGATCTGGCCAGCTTTTTATCCAACTCGATGTAAAACGTTTCACGGCCAGGGTCCAAAAACTCAAGCTGCGTTAGCTTTTTTCTATCCTTTAATGCTGTTTTTAGTGTGACAATATTTTGTTCCTGCATACGTCTGTTAAACTCTGCAAAAAATGTAGCAATACTGCCATCCCTTTTGTTTATTCCGAATGGAATATTTTTTCGTCGTTTAACGCACAGTTTATTGTCGAGTACTTCATTATCATCCAAATAAAACGATTTCACAGTGGATGATGTCGTATCGTCACTTTTGCTATTTGATATGTTAGTGGCATCACTATGGATTGCTCTATCTACTGACGTGGTTGATTGTGGCGTAGGTTTGTTTGCATGAAAACTAAGTAAAACTAGAGCAACCTCATATGAACCTTCAATCGCAAAGGGGATGTTGTTGGTAAAACTAGATGGGCGATTGTGAGTAAAAAATCGCTTATCAGCAGTGGACGCTAAAGTAATGAACAGAGAATCCACTGTCTGTTTACTACGTTGTTCTTCCATCATTGCCGCCGGATTACTAACGCACAACTTTCAAGTCATACCGAGTATAAGTAGAGTCAATTTTATTACCATTTGAATCCCTTAGGCGGTAATGATAGATTGGTACTCCTTTTATAACCTTGTCTATGTACATTACTTCTTGCTTTCTTTCTTTGCTTATGCGAACCGGCGTGTTTCGTTTTAACGGATGTTCATTTCCTGAAATTGCTTGCGTAATTTTTGACTGGTAAATGTTGAATGCAATTTCATCCTGATTTTGTTCTGTGATCTCATCAGGTTTCCGTTTTGTTACTCTTGATATCGAGCTGTTGTAATTTGAAACAATATTGTCAATGTCATTTACCCACTTTTTATTTGAATTATAAACGAAGAGCCTGTTAAGTTGTCCACGCAAAAACTTTATCATACGTTCTGCCAATGATGCTTTCACTTTAGTTTTTGTGTGATACAATCGGAGCCCCTTTTCATTTATTAATTTTAGAAACGCAGATCCGTACTCTCTTCCACGGTCTGCATGAATGGTTGAGTTTGGTTTCAAATTAGCAAGTGTTAAGACTTGTTTCATACCATTTGCAGTTTCGACTGCTGTTTTACGCTTTAATTTTGCAACGTACAGACGTTTTGAGAAACTATCCACTGCCACTAAAATGTAACGGAAATGTGAATTAGAATATTTCCATTTAGAAACATCCATTAAATCAATTGATAGGTTTGTGTTTGGTTCTAAAACAATGATGGAACGATATTGTTTTTTTAGTACTGGCGGCAGTGATGTTGTGTAAGCCTGAGATGTTGACAATGCTTTTCTCACACGATGAGCACTTAATCCAATCTCCCTCGAAAATTTGTTTATAGATCCTAGAGATCCTTTTTGTTCACTTTTAAAATACAACTCTACTATCTGCTGATCATCCATATTTTAAAGCACGCTAGCATTTTTCCAACCTTTGTCTCTGAAATAATAATTTTGTGACAATCTTTTTGACGCACGTCTTAAAATACAGCACCGATAACTGTAAAACAAACATGTTTTACACACACTTCCGTGAAGTTCTCTTCGTTTATCCGCATATCTTTGAATACTGCAAAGATTAACATATGGTTTGTCCCCACAGTTGTCGCATTGCGCCGGCCAAGGCTCATTCAGCAGGCAATTGTATCTCTTTGAAAATAACGCTTGAAATGGAAGTTTACCCGTCTTAGAAACGTAATGTTCAACTTTTTCGTATAAATCACACGGTTCGCAATAGTAGCCTCGAGATTTAATTATAAATCTACGCGTGGCGTCATGTTTAACTGAAGGATCCATTTGTGTGTTGCACTGTTGGCAGTTGTATTTCGAACTAATGGCTCTCCGAGCACGCACATACTTGAAACTCTTCATGATGCAAAACAGTTAGGAAGTTTTCTCTCTGACCGTGTACTTGTTCTTTCTGATTCAATGTGTAAATAGTTACACTTTCTACATTTCCATCCACACAATACTTTTCTCTGTCTCTCGGTATTCTCAATGCGCTTTACTCTATTGTGAACCGCATAACATTCACAAATATTGCAAAACTTTGAAATTACAGGATTTAGGCGATTTGAGAAGCAAAAACTGCATGAACACATGCTATGGTCGACGTCCAAATTAGAGCATTTAATATCCTGTATGCGTTCAGGTAAAACAATTTCACAACAGCTTGTTATGAATCCACATACTCTTTGTAGTGTTCCTTTTGAAACGTCAACGCGAGTCACTCTATTAAACAATCCTGATCTTCCGCACTTTGTACACTTTGTATACTTAATTAGTTGATTTCTGGATCTCGAGCACCACGAACAAGAACAAAAAACCCATTCACTCATGTTTGCGCTTTGCTTGCTTTAATGCAACTGTTTCTTCAAGTGTATGCCATTTACGGATAACTTTATTGTTTCGTTCACTCAGTTCCGCGTCGCTAACTGCACTGGGGACCTGAAGGTTTGAGTCGTGCCAATTATATTCCTGAAGTTCATTTGGTGTGGCCTTTGAGATAAGAATATTATACAAGCCTTCAGGCAGTATTCTGTATTTCATTTTCATGAACATTCTACACCATTTCACTAAGTTCTTTAAGAATTTGCAACAAAAGAAATGATATTATGGGCGCTATTATAGTCTGTAGTTTAACAAATAACTTGCGTAGCTGTTCAATTGTTGTTGGTTTATTTGTGTGAAGGAATTTAACCCTTTTTAAGGCACTAGATATGGTTCGTTGTCGCTTGGTGTCACTCAGCAGACTAATATGAAGATTATTTTGATGCACGTTTATTATAAGTTCTGCCAGGGCGGCTATTTGTTCTGATGTTGCATGCTTAATAATAGCTGCTCTTTTTGTGCTACCTTTAGCATTATATAGTTTTAATAAAAACTCTTTTTGCACTTGCACTCTGTTCATTTTACATCTGGCACGTACACAACTGTACTTGCACTAGGAATTAGTGAGGACGATATATATGATAATTTTTGATGTGGGTGGCAGTATATAATTAACGGCTCATGTCACGTATATAATGTACAATATTAAAATATTCGGTATCCTCCTAAAATGTGATCATGTCATGTAGTCCTCACGCCACCTTCCTAAATTAGTAGTGTCTCCTAGAACCGTCTCTACTTTCAATTAAGCTAAATGATATGTCCTTGAATATGTTTACCTTTCTTGTGCACTATGAATTCGGCTATATGATATGACTATGCTTGTACGATTTAAGATTAGAATTGGTTTGGAGCTTGGCTTGTGAAGTCATGAATAAATCTTAGTCCTAAACTACCGTTCTCGCTTTACCCCATACCTTTACTACATCCACCCATATTATGCTTTCATAAGTCACGACTCTAGGACTAAGTCCAGTAATGCACCGACATCCAAATTACATGAATATATCATAAAATCCAACCGTGACACTCACAAACACTGCACATTTCATTATATATGTTATACAGCACTTTTGAGTTGTATGGGAAAAGCCTACGGTTTAAAGTACTAAAATAAGTCAAATCTGATGGAGTAGGGAAAATTATGTAATGTGTCACTCCACGAGATAATGTCACATTATCCAAAGATGCGTGCTGAAGTAGGCACAACACTGTTATATTTGCGTGGTGACTCAAGAAAACTACAATTTCTTCTAAAATTTTTGACTCGTCAGTATTTTTACCTTTGATATCTAATAATTTGTCATCTAATATTACTAGCAGATGGCCATCAGAGAGATGATTATCAATTCAATGCACGTCGTCACTGAATATCACCGAAGGATGTTGTTCACGAAACTCGGATAGTCCTGGCTGAAAAACTTTATAGATGTAAAGGATAGTTTGAGGAGGCTTTTCCATAAGATTTTGTGCATTTTTAATGAATTTTAATGCAAGATGTGTTTTTCCTGTAATATTTAAATGTGGAATGAATTATAACGTTGATTGAAAGCAAAGGAAGTTTCAGTTAACTGAAAAAAAACTTACCACAGCGCGAGGGACCGACACAAATTATAGAATTTTCACGAAACTGCAGCACGATGTTTTCACTTTGCATGTTGTTGTGAAACAGAAACGCGTTTTCTAACTATGATTTTATGGTTTCATGCACAAGTAAAATTTAAGTCATCAATGTCAAAACCATTGTAAGATTCACCTTGTGCATTAGTGATATCAATCGTCTGTGTATTAGACTTCAATTCCTCACTTTCAGCATGTGCGATAAAACATTTGATGGTTTTCACGAATTCGTGCATTTGACTCATGCGAAAAAAGAACTGGCTACCGGTCCACTCAAGCTGTGCATATTGCTTGTTCACTGGGTTTCGTAGAATAAACGTGTATCCAAGTTCAGACAAAAACACACGTATTTGTAAACTTTTTGCTTTAGATATTAGCGTGTATTTGGGATCAAAGAATCCATCTTGCTTAAAATCTGCGCTTGTAAACGGGTCATCCTTTATCATGTCTAAGACATCGTCACACTGCGTTTGTTTCAGCTTAGCAGCAGCATATCCATCAAAACCTCTTCTACCTTAGGAATCAGACTACTGATTTCGAACAAACTAAATCTCACACAAGAATCCTTTGCATTTTTGTTATATTTCCTTGCACCATCATTAGGGCGAAAAAGATAGACCATAAATGTTCCGTATACAACATGATAATACAGCCTCATTCGCATGTTTCCTATCTTTATTGTATCCTCAGTATCAAAGAAATTATCAGCTTTCTCAGGATACATTTCCAAATTTGTCGTATCGTCATCACTAAAACGAACGTTCACTCGTCTAGTTGGTCCTTCTGGTATGTCGTAAGATGCATGCTGCATTGCCTGCTTGCGAGTAGAATCCAACACTTTCTCCAATGTTTCTCGAAATTTTGCTAAAAGTTCCCAATTTTGATTTTTAACGGCATCCTCTATCATGCTCGCTTGTGCTTCTGGTAAATAAAATATACATATGTGCTTATGTTGCATATGTTTATCGCGAATAACGTAGTAAATATCTGTAACCTGGCACACTAAAATAAATAGAAATACGGTTATTACAATTATTAAAATAAGTAAAGACTCACGCGCAGTTGAGCGGTCCGTACTATCCATTGTGAATGTTTGCGGCTTTCTTTGTCTTTGAAAACTTTCGGATTAATAATTTAAAAACACTAGGTACACTATTCTTGCTTCAACCTCAATGTCCAATCTTTAACTGAATACTTTTGTTTCGTTTTCTTCAATTTATATGGCTATATAGTTTTGTAACTGTTAATTTTTGTATCAGTCTCTATGCATCAGTTAAACTAGAAACATGACACCCACACGCGGACATGTAGTTAAAAAGGACCGTATTGAGTCCTTAATAAAGAAAACAAGCAGACCGTTGTCTTACTACAAACAGTTTGCTAGAAATATACGTGAAAAAAAGTTGTTAAAGCAGTAGATACACATTCGCATGATTACATCGAAAGTATGTCACAAGAACAAAGACATGTGTATGACAAGATTACGTCTCTAATGTCAACCGGTAACTTACACAGGTTTTCATATTTAATTTTAGGAAGTGCCGGCGTTGGAAAAAGTTATGTGCTAACGGCACTTAAATCTTACATGCAAGAAATTCAGATTCATTATAAATGTTGTGCAGTAACCGGACTAGCTGCATCTCTGGTAGATGGGCAAACTATACATAGTTTATTTGGGTTCTCACCATTAAGGTCCTACGAATAGTTAGCTGAGACCCTACCGTCGGCACAAGTTATTAAGGCACTGAAAAATGTTAAGGTAATTATCTTCAAAGAATGTTATGGTTTTGGTGTGAATATGTTAGGGGCCATTAACAAGCGCCTCCAAATCATTATGAGAAATGACCTCGATTACGGTGGAAAAGGAGTAATTTTCTGTGGAGATTTGAAACAACTATTATGCTTTCATGATAGGCCATTATTTTTCCACCAAACTCGACGTCGTCTTTGGCAATTATAGGACATCGACTTTACATGAATATAAATCATTTTAGTATTATGAACAAAAACATGAGACAACATGATGATCCCTTGTATTTTCATGTGCTACAGTGTTTGAGAAATGGTAATCTTAGTGAATTTGAGTATAGCGTTTTAAACCAACGCCACTGTTCTAATGTTAAAGCAGAAGAAATGAAGGGGTTTTTGGCTCATGCCGTTATACTGTGCCCCCGTCGAGCGACTGTGAAATTAATGATTGAGTAAGTACTGAAATAGACTCACCATAAAAACATCAATTTCATGAGAAAATATTTTTTGTTTCAGAAAAAGGATAATGACATTCAGGCTATTCGTCTACAGACGCGCACATTACACAGAAAAGATGAAAATGAGATGAAATGAAAGTGCTCCTTGTCTTCTTACAAGCAACATTAATATTGATCAAAAGTTGTACAATGGCAGTCGTGGCTGTATTGAATCTGCTTACTTTACCAAAAAGGATTTGAAGATAAAAAACTATCAAAATCCTGTGTTTTTAAACGTAAAGTTTGAGAATTCTAAAAGTGACAGAATTGAAGGCGGTGTGCCAATATTTCCGTCGCTAGTAACGGTTTTTTCAAAACGAGGGTGCGGACATAAACGAAAAAAAGTGTTTGATTTGATGTCATCACATGCATTAACCATTTCAAAGGCACAAGGAAGCACCTTTGATAAAGTCATTGTGTAAGTTGAAAAAGTGAAAGATTCTGCATTACTCTATACCGCGTGTTCACGTGTGCGTAAACTGACAGACATTATTTTTGTTGGTAGTCAAATTACCCCGGATATCTTTCCGACTTCATCATATTTGCAAAGTTTGAGAAACACCGAAGAAACTAGAATATCAAAGCTAGCCAATACAGATAGCATATAATCATGGATTCATTAACACCTTCAGAAATGGCGAGGCTAAAGGAGGTATATAAAAGGATGTTCATCAATGTAGGAAAAAAACTATCCCCTTGCTTGCTGATTGAGTATAGGCTTTTCAATACGTATAATAATTACATGAATCATCTTAAAGAAAAGACACACTACATGATGACAAATCTCCCCAATAATTTGGATAGATATGGGATTATATATAATTTGTTTCTAAATGACTTGAGGTCGGGTGGGGAAGAAGTTGTTAGTGCCTTGAAAGAAAAAACAAACATGGTGCAAAACTTAACGTCAGTTTATAATTCGCACATGCTTGGTATATATTGTACGTTATGGGCAACCGCAACTACGGGATCGTTCTATGCAAGTGCTGGTGATGAGGATAAGACATCTGAATGTAAAGAAGATATCTTTCGTGTTATGGTTATTGTGCTAAAACTACTGAATGAAACATCATTAAAAACAATTAAATTAAATGAGAACAAAGATGAATTTCTTATGTATGCAACTTTTGCACCGAATAGATGCGCATTTCTCAATTGGATTGAAAAGGGACAGTTTCATGAAGAATGTAGAGAAAGTGAAAGTGACGTACAGAGAGAAAACAAACGCAGAGAAAACCGGGACCGACGTCAAGCACTATTTATCGAGTCAACTGAAGGGTTCAATGACTACAGACGAATGCTATTTAAGAAACGAGAAGTAAGGTATCTCAAGCAACTTCAGCGATAATGTGTATTAATGATGTACGCAATTTATTCGGAAAAACTGTTAAGCAAGGTTATAATCTTTCAGTTATATATACACACAAACAAAAACAATAAAAACAACAAATGCAACTGCAATATCTAGTATTTAATTCAAATACAGTTTTTCAAACGTAAATCAATGAGTAGTGAACTATAAAACCAAGATGTAAGAATATTACAGTAATTACATTGAAATTTTTCCAATTTACGGTTTTTAATCACTGTCACAATCGGAAGAATAATATCGTTGTGTGGGTGCATCCAGAGGTTTGATCAAGTATTTCAAGTTGTATGCCAGTAGTTTTGAATCTTCGGTGGTCATACTTGTTCGATGTTTTTGTACAAACTTGGTGGCATTTATGATAAGCCGCATAATATTATCGCTCTCAGGATTAAACTGGGTAACAATATAAATGAAAGTTAATGGTTCATACTGAAGTAGTGTTTTCACATGTGGTTCCATATCGGTCAGTGATAGTAACGCATGAGAAAGGCTTCTTATTATTTGCAAATTAGTTGCAAACGGATGAACAGAGTCAGCTTTTGATAGCAAGTCAATCCAAATGTGCTCTATTGCGAAACAGGATGCAATAACACCCAAACTGTAATACTTAAACGATTCATTTCCAATGCCCTTATCAGAATGTTCATCGCAAGAACAGTTTTGGACCTCGTGCCTGGCTAACACATCTTTAAACGCACTTTTAGTTAGGTCGTAAACGAGAATGTCCCCCAAGAACGGTAGGTATCCTGTAGAGATTCTGCGTAGCATTGCCACAATGCTTCATATTTCGCTGAACTGTCTCTTTACACTTACAGTTAAACAAAAATGCACGAATTATATAGTGCATTAAATGTGTAAAAACTTGACGTATTAAAGCTGGCATTTCTACTGCACGAGGCATGATTCCGATTATATTATACAATTAGACTGCAGTTAAAAGTGGTGATTCTGCAACTGCACCTGACAGTTTTACTTTAACCTTCAGAAACTCAACAACTAGCAAATTCAAAACAAATCACAACGTTTGTAAGCAAACCACTACCAACTACAAACATTCAGTTTGCCTTTCCTTAAAATGTGCTTCCGTTTTAATCTAAATTGAAAACAAACGAGCGAAAGGACACATAAGTTTCAAAACAACAGCAGAATGCATGTGCGCGAACTGATTATGCTGTGTGTGAATATAATGTGAGTTTTTGTCTAGAGCAGTGCTTCGTCTGTGCTTTTATTTTTGTCTTTAATATTATTTACACTTAAGAATGGCAAGTTATAGAAACGCATTAGTTACACAGATAACTGCAATAAGCCATGACAAACGTGAATCATATTGTGACTGTATAATCACATATTATACTCACGACAGGAAGGACCAGACTAGTTACGCTAGTCAATCGTTTATGTCGAAGGTTAAAAAACTAACTGATGAGTCGAGTTGGTAAAAAATGATGATGATGATGATGGTGATGGTTGTGTGGCTTTTTGTGCGATGAACGATAACGATGGCAATGCAATAAAATTAATGCAGGATTAAAACACAAAGGTTACGGAAGTCAAAAGAAAAGTTTAGTTATTATTAAAACTGCTGAAACCACCATTAGCGTTTTTTAGTGGTCAGCTTTGTCAATTTAAAAATGTTACAAAGTAGGAGTTTTACAGCTTCTTAGAAATGCTAGAGCTCCGTCACACAGGAGCGTAAAATACGGACTGGGCCAGGAGGAATGGGTGCACTTTTCATTTATAATATTTTTTCTGTGGCTTTTCAAGCTAAAAATTACACATCATTGCCACGTAGGTAGTTATAAAACCATGCTTTACCTTTTTTAGACACGCCTACAAGTTTCTACCACAAACTTTATCATATCATCACATTGGCTTACAAAATTCAATTTTGTTACAATGCATGATATTGGCTTAAAATTACAGATCCATTCATACATTCTGCTTAGTAGGTAGGTGCACACATTCCCAAAAATGATAAAGATTACACGCATAAAAGTACATCACACAATATATGAATACACATTTCTGGGTATTTCAGGTCAACACAATTTTACAAATTACAAATAGAATAGCCAAGGTGGCAGCATAAGTCACATTTTATAAACTGAACAAAGTCAAAACAAAATAAGAAAGAACTTGACAAAGGTTCTTTACAGTGACCATTTTCTCATCGCATCCGACAACACATTCATGCCACAATATTATCCAACTGCAGGAAGAGATTTTTTGTACGAACGAAAGCGATTGTATACAGTGTTGTGTCCTCACTTATTTGGTGCGTGCAACCCCAACGTAAAAGAACTTTTTTTTCTTGGGAATTTAGTGGCAAGGGGGAAGATTTCTCCAACTGATTACAACGTACTTTGGCCAAAACCATACAGTGAAGACTCTGCGTACAAAGATCGACCAAATTATCCTAATGATAATCAAATTGTTCAACATAGTGTTTGTCCACATTTTCGGCTTTGCTACAAAGATGTAGGATGCTTCCCAGAGTTCACTGAATCAGGATTCCCGGTAACAGTTCCTTGCCACCACGAAAGCGAGAACGGAAAAGTGATGTGTGAATATGATGCAGTTGGTAAATGGGCTCTCTCTTTGGCCATTTATCGTGGGTTCGTCAAAAAAAAAGCATGGCAAATTTTGCAGGGATCGTTATCTTCACAAATAAACGAGTATATTGCATTGAACCCAACCGTATCAATACAAGATGCATGCACTACTGTGTTGCTAAATGAAAGATTTTGGCCTGGTAACAGCAAAAAATACTTACACATGCCTTTTGAATACTTACATACGGCAAACCTCAAAAACATAAGTATTACCATTCCTAGAAAAGGATTATTTCAACATCCAACTTTGATAACATTCGACATCAATGGAATAATCAAACCAAACAAAGATACCTATGAATATCAGGAGTACAAGAAAGAAAAGAAACAGTTGCGAATGATCAATCACACTGTGAACATTACGGAGGATATGTTTGATTTTTTTCTAAAAAACTATTCCGGGTTATTATAAAGAGATGGATGCGTCCGATACATTAAATAATCCCAATATGGCCCCTCTGTCAACCAACCCTAATTTTCAACGTCGAGAAAGGGAGTACTATTGCACATTTGGACAGTGTACATTTAAATGCAAACAAGTGCGTCAGTTTTGTCGACATAGTGAGTCTCATTTCTGCGCATGTGGCTATCTTAAAGATGAGCAAGGAGAGAACATGCACGTGTGCACAAATGAAATCCATAGAGAAAATGTACAACATCGTTTTTAACCAGAACACTTGGATTTGGGTATCTTTAAACGTACTCGTGTTGCACACTATGGAGCCATATCTGAATACAGTTATAAATATGATGAAAATGTTGTCACAGTTGCGAGAGCAATAGACATTGTTAAAAATTCTCTTACATATTTATTAATGCAGTACCTAGACTATTTTAGAAACGTTAAAGTTCAGGTTGTTATTAGCGTTACACTATTAAAGGTAGAACGTGATGAATTAGTAGAACGACATTTACGCACAAGTTACATGAAATTGCTACATGTTAATTTTATAAGCGTTGTACTTCACTTTGCACTACAATTCCTTGATTCTTTTTTGGGAATGTTTTGTGAAGGTGGAAGTAATTTCCAGTTGATTAGTATAAATTCAATTAACGTTACTATAATACAATATCAAGTTATTTCACCTAGAAAATGGTTTGAGACTCCAAAACAGATTCGAAATCGAAAATCATTAGTAAACATTAAGGTTGACGATAGCTGCTTTCTATACTCCATATTGTGTTCATTGTATAGAGACAGAATTAAGCTGCCCAACCAGGGCTGTAGATCATACGGAGATTTGTCGCGAAATGAGAGGAAAAAACTCAGACAGATGTGGAGAGATCCGAAATCATACGATAATATAATAAAAGATCTCGAGAAAAGCAAGGAAATAGTTTTGGATGGTTTTTACGGGGCAACTCCACTAAATAAGGTTAAACAATTTGAGGAATGTAACTCTGTATCGTGTTTTATTTTTGAAGAAACTGATGGTTTTATATATCCAACCTACTTGAGTGAATATCAGTTTCAGAAGAAAGTATATTTACTGAAAGTAATAAGGAAACCTGACCCAAGTCTTGTGTACACAAACTCAGCACAGAAATCATTCTTTCATTCGCATTACTGCTCCATTATAAATTTTAATGAGTTCAACGGTATAAGCGGTAGAGAGAAACGACAGTTTTGTACATATTGTGTACAGCCATTTGGAAAGTCATACGACGATCATGTTAAATTCTGCCGTGTTGCAAACACGTTGAAATTAAAGTTTCTCCCGGAAGGATCCCGGAACGAGTTTAAATCGCATTATATGCTGGATGAAGTTAATTTTTATGTCTTTTATAGTCTTAAATTTAGGCCATTAAGTAACAGTAATTTGTATGCTAATAATGTTTGTAAAAGGCTAAGCAAAGAACCTGTTGCTGATCTAACTGCTTCATGCTTTCATTTGATTGTATATAACCGAAAGGGGATTGTATATGATAAAGACGAGGTAGTCAATACTTTCATTAAAATTGTTATGTGGATCTATTTGGTTTGCGCCAAAATAACACAGGATGTCTACGTACCAATGAATATTACCGAAAAGGACAAACAAAGAATTAAGATTGCTACTAACTGTATACTATGTAGAAAGTCGTTCTCTGACGTACGCAAACCTTGCTTTCACCATGACCATTTAACAGGTAAAATATATGACAGGGGCGTAATTTGTGTCCTTTGCAACATTCTAGTGAAAAAGCAAATAACATTACCTGTCATTACAAACTGTGATAATGGTATCACACACGCTTGCATAATGCGACACGCCACAAAACAGCTTATGCAAAGGATGAGTATTATTCCGAAAGGAACAACAGGAACATACTTGTCCATAATTTTAGACAAGCACATTAGATTTTTGACAATTAATAATTTCATCCAAAATTCAATATTTGAGGCAGCATCATTATTGTTTAAAAATGAAGAAGTGAGTAACAGATCGGATATGTTTCTTAACGTGGCTGACTATTTGGGTAAAGATATCGATTTAGTCACATCTTTTATTACCGTAAAATTTGATCTATTTCTCGCTTTTCCTGTTGATGGAGAAAAATATCTAACAAGATTACCGGAAAGAAATCAATTGGTACATAGCGTTGACCTATCAACTCCTACAACTGATGAATACTCACATTTGGTTAAATTATGGAGACAACTGTCTAGTCTGAACTACCATGAGTTCCTTCTGAGTGTACTGAGATTACAGACTAGACTAGTCGTTGATGTATGGAAACGGTTTCATAGCATTTCGCTGGCTGAGCATCGATTGAAGCTTTATGAAAAACCTTTTCAATTCGACACAAGCTATATGGAATTTCATAACAATACGACACAAGCTATATGAGATTCCAGTACAATACGACACAAGCTATATGACTTTTTTGGAACCAATGCAGAAGAAGCTAGATGAAAAAAATAAGTTTCCGAGAAAAACGAAAAACAAAAAATCCATCAATATTTGCTATGACACTTTAATAATTTGAGTTATAGTTTGGTAAAATTGACTGCAATCCCTGAAAATTCGGAATTAATGTTGTTACAACCGTATTAAGTAGCAACTATCTCGTATTTCCTAAATACATTGAAGGCAATCTAAATTTTATATATAGTTTTTCCTACAATTTTCAGGAAATCACTTCACAGGCAATGATATGTAGAACTGATGATATTCTTCTGGAATTACATGCAATAAATCCATGAGATCTTGATATTTCTTATTTGGAAGAGGCAGTGGTTGACGATAGAGTTTGCTAAAAATTGGTAGTGATCCTGTGCTCTTTGGGTTGCGTGGCAAGTGCATCCAGTCACCGTCGTGGTTTAGTTTATACTTAATTATTCCATCAGAGCCATAATGAAGTTGACGAATATTTGTAACAACGGCATCCCCAGCCTTGGAACCTGGACGAATACTAGTATAGCCCCGCTTAATATCAGAATAGTCCAAGAAATCTGAGTAATTCATATATTGGACCTCATAAGGATATGGTTCCTTTCTAGCTCTCTCACAAATTTGCACATAATCCCGAGGACAATAGATAGCTTGGTGCTTTAATTGTTTTTCAATGTTAGCGTGAACACTGTCCACCTCCATCTGTGTGTGACCTTTTTCCAGATATTTTTGGATGACAACTTTCCCATTTTGTGCGGCATAACTACTTATTGCATTCGATAGAACCACGTTTCGGTTTTGGTTAGTACATCCATCGCTGAAGATAATAATAGGTAGTTTGTCCTTAAAATTCTCTGCAAGAAACTTGAGAACACAAGTAGCAAACACCGACGCAACTAATGCAGCATTAGTCTCATCCCACAAAAAGCATTTTACTTGTTTGGTTTTTAAATTGTATATTGTAAAGTTATGGACAATTAACTTCGTCTTGTAGTAAAGGGCGCTTGCGTTTAGAACCGGTGAGAGAAGAACACTCTGAAGGTCCATTGTTATGACATGACACTTGCCTTGAAAGGAATTTGCCTTGTCGTTCTCCTTCTCTTGCCTTGCCCTATTTTTATTATCCATGTGCTTTTTATACTGTTCCTCGGTCAGTAATCCAGCTTGATAAGAGCAGCAAGTGTCACACTGATCTTTCTTTGGCTGATGGATCGATATGCGACAGTCGTCGAAAAGTTTATAGAACTTCCAAGATGATACCTGCTCAACATTAACTTCTTGGCACTTAGCCATATATAGCCGGTATAAATGGCCTTTGTTACGTATAATGGGCTCCAGATACAACTTTCCTGTGTCTTTCCTGCAGTAGTGTGAAGGAAGTTTCGGCATGTCCAATAAATATTTTAGTGCAAAATCCGAATCGCCGCCCTGCTTTGTTCCATGATTCATTGGAGTTTTTCTAGTTGGTTGTTTTAGCCATCCCCGTAAATGTGTCCTTCCAATTCCTAAGGTTTGCAGAAACATGTTTCGGCATACTTGCTTTTTAACTCCTCCCAATTTTAAGTAGTAATCAACTGACTCCTGTTTCCGAAAGGTTGACTGATTTTTTGATGTACGTTTAATAGGATCTTTTCGATCAACGAGTGACAAAACATAGACACGTTTTTCCTCCCAGGTCATCTTTTTCCAAAAGTGTTCAAAGAGTTTAGTTCTGGCCTCTTCGGTGAATTCATCACAATGTCTACTTTTTCGTTTGGAACATAAACGAGATGAACAAGGAGGTCCCATTTCCCGAGCTTTCCTAATCTGATTTTGCGGAGTAGTACGGCGATTTTTTTCAGTCCGTTCTGCGCTGAATCCAACGTACTCTTCTCCTTGCATTCGCTTCTTGTAATAAACTACACGTTTCCAGTTTTTCTTATTCCGAGTTTTATTTCCGTCTGGAGAATATTCTTGGAATTCATCCTGAAAATAACACACATTTGCAATAAGCTTTATTCTTCTTCATATAAACTGCCAATAAATGTTAAATAAATAAATTTATAAATAAATGGGTTGAGGTGTACATTCCGAAAAGGACAGCTTCCTTCGAACAGGCTTTTTGATTGTTGGAACGCTAATTGGTTGTGGTACATTTTGGCATGCCGGTGGAGATACTGGATTAATGGAAATTGAGTTGACAGCATGAGTTGAAATGGAGATTGTGGAGTTTTGGTCCAAATTTGATGTCGAAATGGCATGACCGTTTGTAATATCCTTTGTTGCTTTAACTGATAATTTTACAATTCAGTATTACTAAGAATGTCCTACATGTAACTTAATTAATTATAAAGAGTAAAATGATGAATTTTCCTAACCTACTGTCGTTCCCACTTCTGCGCAAACCTGCAAAAGCTCGTCAAGCGAAAAATGGTTCGCATCATCAAATAAATCCTCACTATTTTGCGATTGTGACATTTTGTTGAAATACCGATTAATGCAATTTTAACTAGTGGTAATATGGAAATGGTTATAAAACTACAAATAAGCAGTAATGGCTACAATCGAAGAAAGAATGCAGAAATTAGAGATAAAATACTCGTAGAATTCAAGTGACTTTCTCGGCCTTAGTATAAACAGACATTCTCCTCACTTGGTCACATGTTTGGTACCAAAATGTAGAGAATTTTATGCCGCTTGTTTCTGATATTAAATCTCATTTTGCCCCGTAATTGCATATAGCTTCTTCTGCATTGGTTCCAAAAAAGTCATATAGCTTGTGTCGTATTGTACTAGAATCTCATATAGCTTGTGTCGTATTGTACTAGAATCTCATATAGCTTGTGTCGTATTGTTATGAAATTCCATATAGCTTGTGTCGAATTGAAAAGGTTTTTCATAAAGCTTCAATCGATGCTCAGCCAGCGATTTGTATATCTGAATGGATTCTAAGCCCATCTCATAGTTTTGGGTTTCCGTCATACATTTTTACATGCAGTCAGGCTTTAACTGACAGCTCATGGGATCATATATCAGATCTACTTATAGCAAAATGTATCATCGATAACATTAAAGGGCCAATGCTGTCACTTATTAAAAAGATTACCTGTGCGAGTAATAGTGAAACTAACGCTGGTGACTGTCACAATCAAGAACAGTCATACATTGTAGGGTTTGACTTATCATTATGTTATTCTTATGTTCTATCGGGGAATCTTGCATTTTCTGACTATCGCATATTATCACCTGCAGAGTTTGAAAATATTGACTTCCTTAATTGGTCTGACAGCAATACAATACAATTTATTATTGATGCTGATTACAGCATACCAAAACATCTTCATGATATTCTCGATGGATTCCCGCTCCTCCCAGAAAGAACCGTAGTCAGAAGCAGTGACTTATCGCAATATCAAAAATATTTATATTCTGATATTTTCAACTTACCAATCGAGAATATTAAATTAAACAAATTATTGTTAACTCTTCACGATAAGAAGCATTACACAACCTTATTAAAATGTATGAAATTTTATGTACGGCATGGTGCGATTGTTACTAAAATACATTCTGTCATACAATTTAACGAACGGGCCTATCTAAGAGAATTTGTAATGAAGAATGTAGACTTGCGTAACAATTCTGTGTGTGCCTTTTCTCGAGATATAGCCAAAAAGGCTAATAATTTACTATTTGGCAATATGTCACCAAACTTAAATAAAAGGTCCTCGATTAAGCCATGTTTTAGTAGAACAGATTTTCTTATATATACGAGCGATCATAAATTTAACGATGTATCAATAATAAACCAGCATACATCTTTAGTATCAATGGATAAAAAATGTGCTGTACTAATGCATCCAATTATTCAATTTTTTCAGATTTTAGAATTGTCTAAAATTCGCTTGTATTCTACATATTACGATTCCGTTTTACCATTTTTTGGTGCCCGTAATATCGAAGTTATTTATATAAATGTAGATGCATATTATTTAAAAATAACGTACATGCACGACGACTTCTGGAGTAAGTTGAGTAAACTTGATGTACTGGATACATCAAATCTTCCGTCTAACCATCCAGCGTATTCAACTAACAACAAAGGAAAGCTTGGATACCTTAAACTGATATACCCAGAAACGATTAAAGAAATTGTAGGGTTAAGACCACGTTCAGTATCGGTTCAGTTGGTATGCCCTGATAGTCGGGTAAACGAGAAAAAATCCTGTAATAAATGTAAAGAAGATGATATGGTATTTAAGTCTTACAATGGCAGGCAAGCGTGCCCTGCCTACCTCCCGTGATGTACCGGGTTTTTATTTTTTGTGTGAAGTGACAGGTCACTTCTTTGGGGTATTGGTGGCAATTAATTGCTCCCTAACCTCTAGTGAAGTGACCTGTAGGGAAAAAAAACAGTGTGCTCACTGCTCGACAAGCACTGCTGAGTTTCAGCTTTTGGACGCAATGTTTACATTGCATCAGCTGAGAACTCGCAGTGCTGGGATTGGGAAAAATAGTGATTGCAGTGACTATAGTGATAAATTTATCACTGGTGAGTCACTGCTGAGTGGTTTTGTGTCCACTGGTAGCTTGTGTCCGTGTTTGGGATGTGTGGATGGGCGTTTTCTGGTGGGGCGATCGGTGGCAGGACGCTGTGTGTGGTGGTGTGCTGTTGCGATTGGCGATGGCTTTTTGTCACTGCTAGACGTGCGCACAAATGACAGTTACGGTGTGCGGCGTCTGGACGCCTGTTGCCCTATTCGGAGGCGCCTGTCTGTGCGTCTTGGACATCCGGATGCAGCTGCTTGTTGCACATCACCAAACATAATAATATGCAGTGTTGTATTGTCTGGCGTCATATTAATGATGTCAGACGCCGTCAACACTAAACTTAAGTGTTATGTGAATGTGTGCTTTTGTGTTTTGTTGTGTGTTTTCATCAGTGATCACATAGGTGGTTACGGAGGTCTACACCGCAGGACGCAGCATGCAACCCACAGCACGCAGATTTCAGGTATGCAATTAAATGACTGAGTGCATACAACTGAACATGCATCATGCACATGCGGCCACTTCAAATCTCGGCAGGACACTTGCAGAGATTAAGCGGAAAGGCTTTATTTGCTTGTTGCAAGAACCGTACACGCACAATGGGCGTGTTACTGGTCTTTCAGGATTAGGGACTTTGATAGTGGGACCCGGGACTAAAGATAGTCCCCAAGGGCCTCGCTGTTGGTCTCTAAGAATCTGACTGCGTGGCCACTGACAGAATTCTGTACTAGGGATTTAGCTGTGGCCTCAATTAGATTCAAACACGATGAATGGGTGGTAGCTTCGGTTTATATGCCGCATGACTCCACCATACATCCAAGCACAGAGTTTCGCAAACTGGTGGAATTCTGTGAACAAACAAAACGGAAACTTGTTGTTGGTGGTGACGTTAACTCTCACCACTCGCTATGGGGTAGTACGGATTGTAATAAAAGAGGTGAAGATCTTGTAGATTATCTTGCCTCAACTGATCTTCATGTAATAAATCAAGGCCACAAGCCAACGTTTGTTACTGTAGCACGCAAAGAGGTTCTTGATGTGACATTTGCCACATTGAATGCCTTTTGTTCCATTCATCGGTGGCAAGTAGACGAAGAAGATTCGTTCTCTGACCACCGAATGATTACCTTCTACCTTGGTGTACAACTTGGCCCTCTAGTTCTCATTCGAAATCGGAAAAGAACTGACTTCGTCAAGTACCGGGAGACGGTAGATAATCTTTTGGAAACTATTCCCACAAGTGAGATAACTTCGGTTAGCATGCTTGAGGAAAGAGCAAAAGATGTTACCAGAGCTATTCAGAACTCCTTTTACGCAAGCTGTCCTCCAAAAAAGGTTAAGCCAGGCGTAAAGGTGAATCCCTGGTGGAATGAAGAGCTACAACAGCTCAGAAAAGAAGCTCGCCGGCTTCATCGCCAGGCAGTAGCTTCAGGACTTCCCGAGCATTGGGAAGAGTACAAGGCTGCCCGCAACACCTTTGGACATGGTGTTCGGAAAGCAAAGTACACTGCATGGAAGGCGTTCTGCTCGGGCATCGAAGAAATGCCGGAAGCAAGTCGTCTCTACAAGTTACTTAAGACAGACCCTACTATGAAGTTGGGTAGTCTTGAGAAAGATGACGGCAGTTATACAAAGACTGCCAAGGAAACACTGGAACTAATTCTTAGGAAGCATTTTTCAGTGGGAAATACTGGAGTTCCAGATGAAGGCTCCTCCCAATTGAGAATGAGACTGCCCCCTGAGGCGATTACACCCTTCAAGGTGAGGTCGGCCTTTGCGTCCTTCAGTTCATACAAGGCTCCTGGGTCAGATGATATATTCCCGGCCCTCTTGACGGCCGCTGGGGATAGATTGGTAAGAATAATGCAGCCCATATATGTGGCGTGCTTGGAGTTTGGTTATGTGCCGAGCCCCTGGCGTGCCGCAAGGGTTGTGTTCTTACCAAAACCAGGTAAGGACAGCTATCAGAAGACATCATCATGGCGCCCAATTTCTCTGACGTCTTTCTTTCTAAAAACGCTAGAGAGATTGGTCGACTGGAAGGTTAAAACTGCAGACCTGATAGCTAGACTTAAAAGAAATGGGCAATTTGCCTATTTGCGGGGCGTTTCAACTGAAGCGGCACTGCATGAATTAGTTACACGCATTGAGAAATCAATGCAGTGCAAAGGGATAGCTCTTGGTGTATTTCTTGACATCGAAGGAGCCTTTAACAGGGCACCCTTTAAAGTTGTCAAGAGCTCCCTAGAAAGACAGTCAATCCCCCCTATATACGTGAGGTGGATTGATAATATGCTGCGGCGCAGAACCGTAGTTTCCGAATTATCTGGCAGCTGCAGTAAGATTACTGTAGCAGCCGGGTGTCCGCAAGGTGGAGTGTTGTCTCCTTTTCTCTGGGACTGTGTGGTGGATGAGCTCTTGTGTGAGCTCAAAGATAAGTCTACTGCTACGCACTCGCAGGGCTTTGCTGATGACATTGCTCTACTACAACCAGGCATATGCCTTGCTACAGTGCAAAGCATTATGCAAACAACCTTACAGCACGTCCACTCTTGGTGTGTGAAAGTAGGCCTTTCGGTTAACGCGAGTAAATCGGAAGCAGTCGTGTTCACGAACCGGAGTAAGTTGGAGTGTTTACCAAATCTGACCTTCAATGGTCAGCCGATACCCTTTAAAAATAAGGTACGATACTTAGGTGTCCACTTGGAAAGTAAGTTAATGTGGCGACCTCACCTTTTAAACCGGGCCACTCGTATGCAAGTGGCCTTAGCACAATGTAGGAGAGCAGTCGCAAGGACCTGGGGTTTGAAACCTTGGGTAATGAAATGGATTTATACGGCTATCATTCGACCAGCCACATTCTACGGGATTGTGGTAGGGCTCCCTGCAATGAAAGCCAAACAGAACGTGATGACAATTGCCAGGCTTCAACGCCAGGCAATGACACTCATCACGGGATGCATGCGAACAACTCCAACCGCTGCGTTGGAATGTTTGCTCGATCTTAAACCAATTGATGTACATGCCAATGAAATGGCTGTACGGACGATGCATAGGTTGCATCACAATAAAACCTGGAAAGGTATTGAACCGCGTGGCGTTCTAAAACGGGAGACCCATTCTGTGGCTTGTAATAAAGTCTGGAAGCGTATTCCTATCTTGGAATGGCCATGCGACTTGCGGAACAGTAGACCACTTGTAGAAGGTGGTTTTAAAATAACTGTTCCGTCCCGTGACTCGTGGAAGAAGAGAGGTGAACCAAAACACCCTCCGCAGTCTGTGGTGTGCTATACGGACGGCTCTAGATTCCATGAAAAAACTGGTGCTGCATTCACAGCATCATATGATGGGGAGACTGTACAGGAGCTTATACCGTTGGGTGGAAGCACCACAGTCTTTCAAGCTGAAGTTCTTGCCATTTTAAACTTGGCAAGGGTACTATGCTCCCGTCTTAATGACAGAAGGAGCATTCATATTTACTCCGACAGTCGTAGTGCCATCGAGGCTCTTAAGAGTTGGTGGCACATGACTTCAATTGTGGGGGAATGCTTTGAATGTCTCCGCCAATTGGCACAGAGACATGAAGTGTCCCTTACGTGGATACCTGCCCACTGCGGGTTTGATGGGAACGAGGCGGTTGATGCATTGGCTAAAAATGCAACTGAAATGCCTATTATCGGTCCCGAGCCGATCGTTCCTGTAGCGCTTAATGTGGTTAAGAGTGTAGTCAGAGAATGGGGTGATGGACAACACTCACTACAATGGCGCAGCAGGGATGACTGCAAAGAAACAAAAATGTTAATTGACTTGCCATCGCGTGCTGTGGGTCGCTTTTTAAGTGACCTTCCACGTGATGCATTGAGATCGTTTGTTCAGATCATTACTGGACATTCGGTGCTGAGGAGTCACCTCCATAAAATGGGGGTGGCGGAGACTAAAGTCTGTCCTAGCTGTGGGATGGATGATGAGACTAGCCTACACTTCCTTGGTAGTTGTGATAGGTTTGTTGAGTTACGTTGCGACGTGCTGGAGGGTCAAACCCTCACTGCTGACGCCATACGACGTGCCACTCCAGCCAGTCTTTTGCAATTTATCAAAAGCACTGGTCGGCTCAAAAGGTCAATAGACCCGGCCAGAGCCGTGTGGAGGGCAGGTAGGCCATAAAGTAAACCTTCCAGTGTAAGGCATGGGAGAGACTGCAAAAACCTAATTAAAGGTTAAGCGGCTGCGGCAGTGACTAAAGATGTCTTGTTGCTTCCCAAATTACATACATACATACATATGGTATTTAAACAGACAAGTGGAATTCCATTGTCATCTTTAAAAAAATTTTCTCACAAATTGTACAAACGAATAGTAGAAAATGATGAAGTCGAACATGCTACATATAGGTCAATAAACATGGGAAATAGTGGAGTGATTGTATATAATAATAGGTGTCTTGGTCTTCATAATTTTGATAGTAGTCGGTTTTTTGTTAACTTTAATAAGAGTTATGCATTTGGTAACCACAGAATATTAGGTTTAACATGTATACAAACTGATTGAAGTAATGTAATGAAGTAAAGATATGAATGTTGATAAATAAGGTTGAATATTCATCATAAAGTTTTTCATGTATATAGAATCATTTGTTTACACTATAAATATTGAAACAGTAGACTATGTTTTTAAACCATTCTATGTAGTTTTAAATGATGTGTATATCAAATATAAGAAAATGTTTATATTATGTAAATGGAAACATTGGATCATGCGAAACGGGATGTAAGAGATAAAGCTGGCTTTAGCATTCAATGAAGCCATGCCATTCGCTTCGTTTTAGCTCTTGTGACATTTTATTTTTTTCTCATAGTAATTGTTTTTGAAACAACGAGCCTGGTAGAGCCTTTTGAATATCCTGTCACTTGATTTAAACTTTGAACATTTGATTATTAACATGCACTATTAACAGGCTGCCATTATAACCCGCGCCAATATAGTTAGGATCGACTGTGTTTTAGTCTTTGTCTCCTTTGCGCTTGCTTTAGTACTAGAACTACTTGCTTTCTCCTGCTTTTTACCGGCTTGTCTCTACTTTATAATATATTTGCTTGCCACAATATGAACGCCAATAGCTTTTTATCGTGCGCATTCAAAGCTTTTTTCCAAGCATGCACGCTGCCAAAGGAATCATGGTGCCATCATCATCATCACAACCTTTTCACCATTCAACTTGAAGTTGAACGAGTTTAGACTTAGTCAGTCGTTGCTTCTGCACTACAATCACAGCTTCAAATATAGTTTGCCCTGTAACAATTACCACACCTAAAACCGATAGGATTGGTGTAGCTCTCGTGAAGTTTGAAGTGGACCTTTTTAATGAAAACGGTGTAGTCCTCGTGGATATAAGGTCGAAGGTAAACTATCCAACTGTGAGTGTAACCATCGCTTTCACATTTTTTGCCAAAGTACTTGGCCACGTTGTAGACTGTGGCTGTTGTTGTTGCTCCAGTGCACTGGCAAGGTGATCCGCATCCGCGTCTGACCTCCATTTCGGTTGCACCTCTTTCCAAACATCCATCAATTTCTTGGAAACCTCCACGTTTGTAGAGTTGGAGGAGATTTGGAGGAAATACAATGGCCCCCGCCATGTCATTTCCAATTGGAAATGGGACTCGTGCGTCGCTGGACTTCAAGGTAGGTTTTTAAAAAAAAATTATGGACACCAAAATTACTTGTACCACCAAAATGTTCAGGAGGCTGGAAAACCAGCTTCCCACTAAATGACTGTTTTTTTATTTGCAGTGTCTTCCGGATTGGGACTGTCTGCGTTGCGTCTCGCATGATTGCGAGTACGCGGAATTCCGAGGGAAGTCCTTCTGCTTCCGTGACCACGCAAGGATGGATGGCGTGATGGACAATGGTCCATTTACCACCATCCTTGAGTGTGACTACGCCCGCGTCAATCCCGGAGGAGCCGATCCCTCCGGGACTTGGGCATGGATTGGACTGGCCTGTGGAGTGGTCGTGGACGTGTACGCGCTGGTGGTCGTGGTGCTGCGACAGCGTGGTGTCACCCGGACCCACCTCATGGATGAGGCCCGAGAACGGGCATCTGGACAGTTGCTGGAGGCGCTGGGTGGGCTTGTGCGCGTGGCCTGTTTTGGGTTGCCGGAAGGGCCTGTTGTTCCGCCAGGAACTTCCTGCTTTCGTCTGAGGAGGCCCGTGGGATCCGCTCGTGATGGGGAGAGTCGAGCTAGCGTCAATGACGCTAGCAACGCACCGCCACCACGAGCCGAAAGGGAGGCGTCTATAAATCGTCGTCAAGTTAGTGGTCCATCGGCTGCAGTCGATTCCGTCACCACCAGCCGTGGTCACCCCGCTTCCTCCAGTACCAGTGGAAAAACTATTGGTAGACGACCAACGTCAACGCCTGTCCGTCGTGCGCCCATCACTCGTCCCACAACGCAACCTCATCCAATTCCCCATTCCACCAACCCTTTCCTGTCTGTTGGAAGTTCGTCGTGGGACGATATAATCCCAATCCGTCCTTGTGCTGTTCCCGACTTGCGGAGGTCGGGATTGGATGACGTTGTGGGGCGGGATGGGCAACGCATCCCTGAGGCATCTGCTAGTCGCAGATATGTCGCGGAAGAGGATGATGACGACGATGATGATAGCGATGAGACGATTGTTGGAGGAGGACGTGACCAGCAGGACACTCCACCCGTGTCACCTGCCACTAAAGTTGTAGTGGAGTCAACTCCAGAAGCTGGAGGCACCCAACTGGGCCGCGTAGACGGCAGGAGTTGCCGTCTAAAAATGTTGAAGGAGAAGAAGGAGGAAGAGGAACGAAATCGAGCGGAAATAAGGAAGAGGAAAGAAGAGGAGAAGAAGAAGCCGTGGAAGCCCTAAATGGGCAATATTTAATTTAATGTTCATTCGTGCATATGAAGCAATTTAACGTCAATAATATAATAATTAATTAATTGTTCTTAAAACTGTTAGAATAGAGAAGTGATACATGGTACCAGTTGGAGTACTTGGTAGTAGATGCGAATGCATTTCTCATTTAATGTTCATTCGTGAAAATGAAGCAATTTAATGTCAATAATATAATAATTAATTAATTGTTCTTAAAAATGTTAGAATATAGAAGTGGTACATGGTGCCAGTTGGAGTACTTGGTAGCGGATGCAAATGCATTTCTCAAATTGTCCTTTACAGGTAATAGAAACAAATAAAGATTATAAAAATTGTAATAAATGTATTCAAAGTATTGATAAGCCTGTATATTTATTTAATAACAATAATAAGCCATATATCCCCATATCCGTGCCTTATCATAACAATTAGACCGTGAGAACACATCCAATCCTCAACCACATATTTTTTTCAAACCATCAATACAATATCCCATACTACTAAAAATACTACTTTATATCATCTACCATTATCCTACTTCTGTTTACTTCGTATTTAAATACTACTGAATATTGTGGTGTTAAGGAGGCATTACTTTGGTCTTGACCAGCGAACACTAGTATTATATACACAAGAAGTATGAAGGTAGGTAAAAACACTTCTACAAGCCCTGAACAGCAACCAATGAGAGCTTAAGTTGTACCGACGAAGTAGCCTATCGAAGCCCAAGTTGAACCAAGTTGAACGGAGAAGGCGCGGAACAAGTCAGCCAAATTGACTTTGATCCTGCACAAAATGTACATCTGAACGATGAACAGCTGTTAATTGTTTTCGAATGACATGATCATCATCATCTACTTTTCATGCATTGGCAATTCAAATGTCCAATGATATTTCTCCTCTCATGTTGTGATTTTAACGGATCTTAATACTTCTTGTGTATTGTATACTTGTGTTCGCTGGGTCTTGACAACGCTATTATAATCTTTATTGTCACATGGATAGCATCAAATACAGAGGCATGTTATTCCATAGACATGATAGTCATTTTACATTAAATCAGAGATTTTACCAGTTCATTTTCTACAAATTTCATTTCACTAACTACGTATTTCCAATCGTATTAGTGATTACATTATCAATACAAGCAGTATATTCATCGATTAAAAGCTCTTCCAGTAGAAGCACTTACTATTACATTGACATCTTCCGGAGAAATGTTAGCTAATTTGTTGCAATGACGAAGATATGATTGTGTAATTGCCGTGATATCTCGTGATTTTCCGACACCAGCACCTCCATTACTATCTGTAGAATATCCTCATGTTCACTATTCTATATCAACCCAGTTCATGGTCATGGAATGTCTCCAGTCCTGTCTGCCTATCAATTAGCCAATTAGTCTAGCTACTCCTATGTACTCCTACTAAAAACTCTGTACACCTCTCTTGGTCTTCTCAGACCACATTCAGCCTCTGAACTGAATACTCAATAAAACCTTGTACATTTTACTTAGGCAAAGCTCCCTCGCACCTTCACTCATTCCTCTACCTCATTCACAAGTTACTCGGTCATCCAATACTTCACATTGGCGACGAGGTATATTGAGTGAGAACTCTTCAGTGTTAAAAAAGTGCATCTCACGCCGCCCCAAACTCTTCAGTTTGCCACGAGGTGTCCACGCTTCCATAAAATTAACACGTTTCACACCGCCCCAAGCTCCGACTTGGCTGTGAAAAGAGTTCCGTGTACAAGTACTTTTCAGTGAATTCATTTCCAAATTCACTTAAATTTCTCTTCAGAAATCTGCAGTTCTTCATGTCAGACACTGGTGCTGAAGTTCCTCCACCGCCACCACCAAAGCCCAAATCAACCAGAATGAGCACCGTTGGATTCCTTAAAGAGTTCAACCCTTCCAAGGATGACTTTGAAATTTGGGAAGTTTCTTTTAACGCTTTCCTGGCAGCTAACAAACTTGATAAAACAAAACATGCTGACCAGACTCATGGCGTCCTCCTGTCATCCATCGGACTCTCCTCTTGTGCTCTTCTTCACAGTCTGGTGGCTCCAGACAAGATCAGCAACAAATCTGTCGGTGAACTTCTTGACCTACTCCGCAAGCACAAACCTGCTCAAAAGGTCCTATCCGAAAGGTACAAATTTATGTGCCGCAAACAGAAGCATGGGGAAACCGCCCACCAGTATCTCGCCTCCTTACGGGAACTTGCCATCACATGCAAGTTTGACTCTGACCTGGAAACTCGGCTCCGTGACCAATTCATCTTTGGATTACTCAGTGAGCAGCTTCAGAGTGTCATCTTCTCGAAGGATGATGACATAAAACTGGACAAGGTGCTATCATACGCTGTTGCTTCAGAATCCGCAGAAGCAGGCACCGCCCTCGTTCGCAGCAGCATCCGGCGTCATCCCTGAGTCCGTTCACAAGCTGTCCAAGTTCCAGTCCCGTAAGAGGAACAACTACAAAAACGGTAACAAACCAAACAATAACAGTAACAGCATCCCAGCAGCAAAATAATAAGCCTGCTCAGGCATCTACTTCAAAGCCTCACCAGAAAGGTTCCTCCAATAGCTGTCCTAACTGTGGCTCCTTCCACCACTCTTCCTGGAAGCAGTATCCCCACCGAGATGTGGTTTGTTCTTCCTGTAAGAAGAAAGGCCATTTTGCCCAACTATGCAGATCCAACGGCCAGTCTTCATCGTCCCGGAAGCCAACACAAAACACCAATCATCTCGACATGGAGCCCATTGACATCAAGAAGACGTACTGTGACATCAAGCGCCCAGATGAAGACCGAAAAATCATGCTGGATGTCTAGGTTGGTGATCACACAACGGAAATGGAACTGGATACAGGATGTCAAGCATCTTGTCTATCAATTGAAGATTGGAAAGCTCTGGGTTCTCCACCCCTCCAGCCTTCTCGTTATGTCTACAGGACGTACACGAAAGAATTGTTTCATCCTCTTGGTGACTGCCAGACAGTTATTACACACAACGGACAACAAGTTCCTATCCTCATCCCAGTGGTCAAGTACGAGTCCCTCTTTGGCCGTGATCTGCTACGAAAGATCAAAATTAACTGGAAGAAAGTTGAAGCTCAACTTTACAATGTTGAAGTAAGTAAAAATGACATTAAAAGCTTACTTGACGAATTTTCTGACGTTTTCCGAGCTCCCACTGCTAACGACCGCATCAAGCACTTCCAAGCCCGCCTCATAATGAAGGATGACGCTCAACCGAAATTCCTCAAAGCGAGAACTATCCCCTACGCCCTCAGAGCCAAGGTGGATGCGGAGCTGGACTTGATGGAGAAAACTGGTGTTATTTCCAAAGTGGAACACAGCGATTGGGCTTCTCCGCTCGTCGTCGTCCCAAAACCAGATGGTCGTGTGCGCATCACCGGAGATTTAAAAAATACGGTGAACTCCCAGCTCCTCGTCACACAATACCCCATTGCCATCCCGGATGACATCTTCACAACGATTTCCGGTGGTAATTCCTTCAGCAAACTTGACGGCATAAATGCTTATCATCAAATGGATGTAGACCCAAAGTGCCGCAAGTACATCGTCATCAACACCCACCGTGGCCTTTATCAGTACAACGTACTGCCACAGGGTATCGCTTCATCCCCAGAAATTTTTCAAGAATCTGCTGACACCATGACCCGTGGTTTAGAGATGACAGCAGTCTACATTGATGATCTAGCGACAACAGGAAAAACGGATGCTGACCACCTCAGTACCCTCAGAAAACTGTTCGAGAGAATGCGGAAGTTCAACTTCAAACTTTCACTGGACAAGTGTGGATTCCTCCAAGAAAGCATGGAATTCCTCGGCCACACAGTCTCCAAACAGGGGATTGCCACCACACCTAAGAAAGTTGATACAATCGTCAAATTACGTGCTCCCAATGACGTGTCAGAATTAAGATCATTCTTTGGTTTAACTAACTTTTACATGAAGTTTATACCAGATTTGTCCACAATACTAGCACCATTGTACAAGCTCACACAGAATGATGTCCCATGGCACTGGTCACGTTCCTGTCAAGCTGGATTTGACGAAGTTAAAAAGAAGCTCATCACCGCCCCCATTCTCGCCCACTACGATCCTGCACTTTTTCACGTGTTTCCTGATGGAAGTGAGCGCCCTATTTCATACGCCTCCAAACTCCTCAGTCAAACGGAACAGCGCTATAGCCAAATTGAAAAAGAAGGGTTTAAGGGCAATAATTTACGGCAATCAAAAATATTACAAGTATTTGTGTGGTAGAAAATTTCTTTTAATTACCGATCACAAGCCGTTACTTACCATTTTTGGACCGAAATCTCAGCTGCCTCCGAATGTTGCTACCCGCCTCCACCACTGGATGCTCTATCTATCTCAGTTTCAGTATGAAGTGAGATACAGAAAATCAGCTGATCATGGCAACGCTGATGCTCTATCTCGTCTCTCTTCCAATCCAGCAGCAAAAGAAATAAACGAAGTGGACAGTGTTATCCACCAACTTGTCACTGAAACAGTTGAAGTGCTCCCCATCACAGCCTCCAAAATACGCCAGGCTACTCCTAAGGACCGCACTCTAGCCAAAATTCAGCAACTTGTTCTTTACGGTTGGCCCAGCACACTTCCTAACGAAGACAAGTCTCTTCAGCCTTTCTTCTCTCGACGTGATGAACTCTCCATCAACCAAGGTGTCCTCCTCTGGGGAATTAGAGTCATCATTCCACCGTCACTACAACAGCAGATCCTAAATCAGCTACATGACGCACATTTCGGAGTTGTCAAAATGAAAGCACTTGCACGACAACACGTCTGGTGGCCCAACATAGACTCTGACATTGAAAATCTCTGCCGTTCCTGCACTCATTGTCAAGAAAACCGCCCCAATCCCGCAAGTGCCCCTCTTCATCATTGGCAGTTCTCCGAAAAGCCGTTCCAGCGTGTCCACATTGACCTTGCCGGCCCACTCAACAAGAAAATGTATCTCATTCTTGTTGACGCCCACAGCAAGTGGCCTGAGGTGTACAATCTCAACAGCAACACCACCTCAGCCGCTGTTATCAAGAAACTTATTGAAACATTTGCTCGTTTCGGTCTTCCTAACCAGCTGGTTTCGGACAACGGCTTTCAATTCACATCAAGTGAATTTCAGCAGTTCTGAAAAAACAACAAGATAAAACACATCTTATCATCCCCCTATCATCCCCGCTCAAACGGTGAAGCCGTTTCGTTCGCACTTTTAAGGAAGCCTTACGTGCTGATGACATCTCTGTGGATGCTTGCCTGCAGCGATTCCTGATGAGCTACCGTACTACTCCACACTTCACCACCGGTGTCTCACCTGCAGAGCTCCTCCAGCATCGGAAGTTACGTACATTGCTTGACCTCCTTCATCCCTCCGTTGAAGAAAATGTGCAACATGCACAAGCAAACCAAGAAAAAGCCTTCAACACCCGAGTCAAAGCGCGCCCATTTTATCAAGATGATTCCGTCTGGGTGCAATCACATGCTCGTGGGGAGGAAAAGTGGTCTCTTGGAAGGATTCTCCAGCATATAGGTCCTGTGACATATCTTGTCCAGCTCGGAGACAAGTCCATCCGCCGCCATGTGGATCACATCCGACAAGCCACCGTGAGCCCACCTCAAGCTTCATCGTCGGCTTCCTCTTCTCCTTCAGACAGCGTTCCAGACGCGGCTCCTGCCTAATTAAATTTACTTAGCTCTTTTCTAAAATCAAATTTGTTAAAAAGTAGGAGGAAGAAAATGTAGAATATCCTCATGTTCACTATTCTATATAAACCCAGATCATGGTCATGGAATGTCTCCAGTCCTGTCTGCCTATCAATTAGCCAATTAGTCTAGCTACTTCTATGTACTCCTACTAAAAAATCTGTACACCTCTCTTGGTCTTCTCAGACCACATTCAGCCTCTGAACTGAATACTCAATAAAACCTTGTACATTTTACTTAGGCAAAGCTCCCTCGCACCTTCACTCATTCCTCTACCTCATTCACAAGTTACTCGGTCATCCAATACTTCACACTATCTTTCGCTGGTGGAAATTTAGCGTTCTCATGATTTCTGAATATTCTCTGTTTGGATTCCACTTCGGGGGCAAGAACTTTTCAGACAAACATGTTTTGATCCGGGTTCCGGTAAGATAACAAGTAGCATAGTTATCATCTTCAGCTGCCTGCATCTCATTTTCGACAAACTCGTCATCGTTCCGTCGTCTGTTTCCAATTCCTGCATGTATTCCTGCAGACGACGGTCATCTATTTCCTTATTATTGTAATAGGGCTTCGAGTTTCGCTAAACTACGTCCATGAGATTCTGGGCCTTCTGAACAGTACTCACATTAATAAGCTCACTCTCCTCATTTCTTCACGGCACAAATAGCATTAGCTCTTCTCTCCAATAATCAGGCTGATCAGTTTTGCTGCAGTGGTTAAACCTGATGACTAGAAAGCCAGCCCCCGCTCCGCAGGTGGAGAGCCTGATTCAGGACCTAAATACTCATATTATTGTGCTGGGTGATACAGAGGTAATTTCTACACGTTGGGTGTAGTTACGATAAATCTTTTGCAACAAAAATCCTTTTCAAACCAAAAATTTCTTAAGCAGGCCATGCCAAGTTTTGCTTGTTTCTAAATCACCTGAGCCAGGCCATTCGTGACGTTTGGGTGAAATTCGTTATGCCTTGTTCGAGCCAGGTATAACAGGCGACAGCGACAGATTTTTAAATCTTGCTTATTTGCTTCTCATACATGTAGGAAGCATGGGTGAGCATTGCAAGCCTGAAATGCAAATTCTACATCTGGGCCTTGACACCTGAATTTCAAGCAAGCTCAACGTTGAATATATGCAAAGCTAAATTTTTGTAACATTTGTCTGTCAGTTGTGTAGTTGACTGTACACACAACACATGCCGCATTATCAGGGCAATTGTATTGCAAAAATTGCTTACCGAAACAAGCAAGCCAAGCGAAGATTTGCTTGTCGCTTAGGCCCTTGAGCCAGGTCTGCAGACCGTATTTGTGAACTTTGGGTGAAATCCGTCAAGTCGTCAAGCCATGTGCGACTGCGTAAAAGTTAACATCGTCGTCGTTTGTGCTTGCGTAAAGTTTGGGTGAGGATTGCAAGCCAGAAAAGCAAATCCTACACACGACACTTGGAACCAGAACTTCAAGCATGTTGGCATCTATATAAAATCCGAAGCTAAATAGTTGTAGGATTATCTTTTATCTGCCAGTAAACGTTTATACGCATCTGTAATAATCATGACAGTTATATTCTGATCAGGCCTTCTGACCAGGCAGATGCAAATTAAATAATCTGACAACAGATTCGTCAGTTTGGTCAAAAACGAACGATGTGTCGCACATTACAATCACTTAAGATAGCAGATTTTGTCGTAAAAGCCCTGAATCATTCCTTGCAGATTCGAATTTTACCAATTCAACCTCAAAGTCATCAGTTTAGTAAAAAAAACTGAACCATAATCATGTGTCGCACTGTGCAATCACTAACGGTTGAAGATTTAACCATTTAGGCCCTGATTCAGGACCTGCGGATTCGAATTTTAACAATCCAACCAGATATTTGTCCGTTTGGTCAAAAACTGGACCATAACCATGTGTCGCACCGTGCAATCACTATAGATTCGGATTGAACGATCAAGGCCCTGTGGATTCGAATTTCAACAATCCGACCTCATATTCGTCCGTTTGGTCAAAAACTGGACCGTAATCATGTGTCGCACCGTGCAATCACTATAGATTTCAGATTAAACAATTTAGGCCCTGCATAATTTTTTCGGGTACTTTAGAGAGAATTCGTAGGTGTATGGTTCATTTGGGATAAAGTTTGGGTACAAAAAAGCAAGCAAAACCTTTCCCTTGGGTTGGATTCGAAGTCCTGACCCTTGTGTTAGTTTAGCAAAGCTACACCAGGTGGCGGGTCAAAGTGAGCCAGGGCACGGGACTGTCGCGCTATATTATATGGATTTTTTGAACAGTCCGTTTTGTCACAAAGCCACTACCATCCAAAAGTCATCATCATCATGGTCATCTAAATTATTTTATGCGTAAACAAACATTAACAAAATTTTAAATTGTTAATCATACTGGAACCTTATTTTGTTATGGATATGTGTGTACCTGACTCAGCTTCAGAATTTGGATTAGGTGCTTTCGATTCTTTTGCCTTTTTTCTGAAGTTATACAACGATGCAAAATCCGCTAACCAAATATTGGACATTTCCTCAGGTCGCTGAATGTAATGGTCAATAAGCCCTTTTTCAGGTATATCCTCACAGTCGTCGGGAAGATTTTGAATTTCCTCTCGAGGTTATAAAATTCCTCTTCGAGTCCCCTGTTGAGCTGTATTAATGTATACCTCCGTTCTACTAAATGAGTTGTTTGCTAACCCCAGTAAAAAGGCAACAGCTTCTTGAGAAGAAATTTCCGTTCCACTGATCAGTATTTTGGCAAATTGTTGTTACTCCGCAATTGACATATTTCCTTGTCGCGCCCCGCGACATGCAGCTCTAAGAAGCTTTGAAACTCTTCTATCGGCTTTAAGCATATAGCCAGCCCAGTATTTAGCACATGTGTATGCAAACTGTATATCCATGTTTGCTCGCCAAGCAAGAAGAATATCATTGTTGAAGTTATTTATAAAGATTTCACTAGTTTGTCTGCGTTAAGAAACCGTGCTCCTTCTAATTGATGATCGAAGTGCCAGAATGCAACTCTCTTCATTCAAAGCAAGTTCTTGTAGAAAGCTCGGGAAAGGTATGTTGTCTTTAAAGTTTCGTCCCATTTCATTTAGCTTTACAGAAATCTTTCTGTACGCATCAGTGGTTTCTTTCTTTGATTCCTTTCCAAAATCCTTTGGCAGTGGATGTAAAAATCTTGTATCTGGGAGTGGGGGTCTTGGAAAATACAACCCTACAATTATTGAGTGCCCGTGATCCCTTCTTGCATGTGTGTGAATGGTTGTGGATTTGATAACCTATTATTTTTTCATATCGCCTTCCTCGTCCCGTTTGCACGTAATGTATTTATCTACAAACTCGACTACAAGATTTTCAGACGCAATGTCTCATATAATTGGATAAATTTGTTTACGTTAAAAGGATAGTATAAAATATATCAATATTATACCTAACCTTCAACATACTTCGGGGCATTGTTCAGCCAGTAGCGTCCGTGTAAATGAAGAGAACAGCGAACCTGGAATTTTATGCGACTGAAGTGATCTACTGCTCGAAATGGCCGGAAAACACCGTTTTCTTTTTTGAACAAATCGTTAAGTAATTTTCTGTACTTATGTGCAAAGTGTCTCATACAGGTACCGGTGTCTGACCGAATCAGATGCGCCTTCTTTATGAAGTCCACTGCTTCTACCTCCTCTTCGGTTATCTGCTTTTGATAAAATTTTGACCTTTGATAAAATTACAAGAAGCTCGTTCCAATTTGTTTCCGCTACGGAATGTGTGATGAAAAACGTCTTGCCACCAAGTTGTCGTACCATTGATACCACCCGCTTTGTTTGCTCCTGCCAGTAAGCCGGGGAGGATCGAATGTTTTTGTTCACATTGTAGCCATCATCTTTTGCTATCACCCCTTCTAAAAATCCTTCAGTCCGGAGGTCTTTTGCAGTAATTTGTCGGCCATTGTGCGTTTCTGACGTTGACAGATTTGGTAGGCACTGTGAGTATTTTCGTTGGCTGACTTTTTGTACATGTAGAGAATTTTTCGGGATTTGCGCATCTTCTGTATTACTGACGCAACTCTGACTTTGCAATATCAGCATAAGTTAATTTTCCTCAAGGTTTCAAAAATGGAGATCTGCCGCAGCATATTTTTGGTAAGGCGAGATCTTCTGCATCTGGGTCCCTATTTAGTGGTATTGGAATATTTCTTTCTCCCGGCCAATTGGAATTCCATATTATCCTGGTTTAGTGGAGGTGGTATCCTTGTTTAAGCAAAGAAGCGTTTCCTCAGCTCCAATATTGTCGGGTTCCTCTTCACCTGTTTCCGAAGTAAGCTCTACATTATTGTGTGCGTTAACATTGTCTTGAGGGATTTCGTCAACTGGTGGATCTTCTTCGTTGTCAACCAAAAAATCCACTTCATCTAAATAAAAATATTGGCATATAATAAGCTCTTTAAAGCCAATTAAAAATTTGAACAGAAATGTATAAAAAGTTCCCAAAAAGTGTTCCGACGATCGTTTTGAAACAGAAGAAACCCAAGAAGACCGGTTTCGTATTTATTAATCACATCTTCAGTTCTACATTTTTTTTAAATTGACATCATCATTACAATAAAATAGGAAATCATAACTTGTATAAATATTACTGGTTATCTTAATTGTGCTATTTTTACCTTGGATTCGATATTTAAAATACAAAAGTAATACTACATATTTTATTTAAGGACTTCACTAACAACTTAAAATATAACTCATTCGTGTGTTACTCAATACAATTTTAAATCTCACCTTTAACTCGCTTTCAAAAATATAATAGTTATTATTCTTAATACTGACAAATGGACGTCCTTTCTGTTTGGTGTGTAGTGTGTAAAGAAAAATACAGCTAGCAATAGCAGAATAGGACTATTTTTAGTTTGCGCGCCTGCTACCTTCTCTTTCTTTGTCTTTGTTTGAAGTGCATTGCAGTAGTTTTGTTACTTGGTTTGGTATCGTAAATGCATACTTGATATCAAGTCTTAAAGCTATATTTTTTAGTTGTGAACTAACACATTTGTTAAGTTCGTAATAAATTTGAAACTTTACTGTATGCTTGATTGGAAAATTGTAATATGGCAGTACTATGAAAACCTGCTTGTTTGATACTTCTGTATTTGGCATTGAAACATTAATGATATTACTTTCCCTGTTATGGTATTTGAAGAACTCTTTATGAAATGCTGATTTGGGCACAATCAATTCTTTTTTAAACTTAATCAAATTCAATTCTTCTTTTAAACTTCATCACAATAGGATATATTGTTTAGTGGCTGCTGATATTCAATCCATGTACCCGGAGCTACCAATTAATGTATGCAAAGAAAACTGCTTAAATTACTTCAAGGCTCATTAACATGATGTCAAACTGCCAATAAATAGGCTCATAGGCTCGACGGATATTGTCTTCTTCGCGCAATGTGACATCTTCTTTCATGACAAGTAGTTCGGAGGTCTTTTGGGTGTTTTCAATGGCTACAAAATCCGGATCTTCTCTTTGAATAGCTTTATCTCGGGCTCGACGGGTATTTTCTCCTGTGCGCAATGTGGCATCCTCTCTCACCTGTATTAGTTGAGCAGTTCGCCAAGCATTCTCAGCTGCTACCACATCGGGGTTCTTTCTCTGGTTACTTTTATTCCTCTCACTCCGGGCATTATCTCTTTGACGAGCAGTTTCATCCCTTTTTATATCTACAAGGTTGGCTGCGCGACTGGCGTTTTCAACTTCTGTAACGGTTTTATCCTGTCGCCGCAGCCTTTGTCGTTCTCGGTCGGCCTGATGCTTTTTGTTCTCCGCTCGTTCTCGTTTAGGCATCTTCCCTAATACGTTGCATGCTTTGACTTATGGATTGCTAAACTTTTTACGTAAAAAGATGTTTTAAAATAAGATTACCTTTTATTTAAAATTCGGGCTGGAGTTTGGTACAAACTGCAATTCGATCTTTCTTCCTTAATATGCTGGGTAACTTTCACTCACTATGCCATGTATTTACGTAAAAACTCTAAATTTTAATAATTTATATTTTAAAAGCATAGTTTTGTTTGTAGAATTGAATGTTGCAAGTTAAAGTGCTCTAGCTATGCTCTTGTAAGTAGCTATCTTGTAGGATACAAGTTTATACATGAAGAGTACGAAACGTGATGTTCTGCTGAATTAGACGGTTTTTGTAAAGTGCGTCAGATCCAGAATATGCGGCGTGTAGCTTTTTTACGCAAAAAATGTTCACCGTTTTTTTCGCATATGTGAATCTAAAGGTTGCAGGGTTTTCTTTCTGAAGCGGTACCTTGGGAAGCCAATATCATAGGGATAACGACATAAAAAATTGAACCTTTCACCTGTTCTCACGTATTTCTGCTCAATTTATATTGTAGTTAATTTGTAAAATCATACTCAACTATCCTATTAATTGTCAGAGTTATTCCTGCCATCAAAATCTAACGTACTTAATTGCTACTTCAAAAGTTTCACTGTAATATAAGTATAGTGGGGAGCTACTCCGTGGGGATCAGTGTGGTCAGTAGTGACGTTAATACCAAAACATTAATCACTTTCCTTCCTGGTAGGTTTAGTCCAGTTATACGGTAGTTTATATACATTGGAGAGCTTGAGCCCCCGGGGGATCAATCTTTTACCTGTGTGAATTGAGTTTCATCTGTCAACTCTAAAGAGGTATAGATATATGGTGGGTATTGTGTTTTGACACTTTTCGCCCCCTGGCGGCTAACGGTTGTAATATAACTGTTGTGGTAACTCTCGTGTTACCGTTGTGTTAGGCTTCTGTTAGCGATGATTACTAATCAAATCCTCATGATTCTCCTAACTAGCCCCTACACAACTTTTAAAGCTATTCTAACATTTGGCTCGGCTTGTCCGTTCACATTTGGCAGTATTATTGATAAAGCCGACCTGATGGTGTTTAAAGAACTATATCCTAACCCCAAATTATACAGTTCTGTCAGAAATCTTAAAACTAAATTTACATCAGCAGTTAAAAAGCTGGTGTTCACCTTTTTACAAAAGTTAACCCATTTTTGCAAGTGACATTCATACTGTTTTCTGGTTGACTCTGAGCAAGAAGCCATGAGAATATCTAGTGTGACTTCACCGTGTCCTTGTTCCGAGAATGCTTTCCGGATAATACTGCCACCATTAACACTAGGTTCTTGAGAGGATGAGGGTTGCTGGAATAAGGACATACCAAAAGTTTTTTATTTGGACCAAAATATTTTATCTGTGATTTGGCCATGGCCAAATAGTATGGATACCACGGCTGAGTACTCCATTTTGGGGCTACAACAATTACCTCCGATTGTTCTTCCCTTATCTTTTGAAGAACTTTACCAACAACTGCAAACGGAGGAAAAGCCTGGAACTGATAGTTTTTGCACTTAAACGAAAACGCATCAACAATGAAACATTTCGGATCTGGTAACCAGGAGCAGTATTTTTTACACTGATAATTATTGTACGAAGCAAACAGGTCTACATTCGGTGTTCCAAAAAATTTGCAGATTTTTTCGAAATAATCCCTATTTAGCATCCACTCCGAGAAGTATTCATTATTTCGAGATAACGCGTCTGCAATGGTGTTATCTTTACTTTTAATATACGATGCATGCAGATTATGGCCCCTATTTTCACACCATTTCCAAATACGCTTTGCAAGATCATGCAGTTCAGGTGAGCGACATCCACCGTACTTATTTATGTACGAAATCGCACATTTATTGTCCATTTTAATTAAAATAGATTTTGGGGTATCTGATTTAACGAAAGTGTGAAGTGCGTATTCTGCTGCCAATAACTCTAGAAAATTAATATGCATTTTAGCTTCGTCGCTGGTCCATTTACCCTTGGCAGTTCTACCATTGCACGCGGAGCCCCACGCTAATAATGAAGCGTCAGTTGACAAAACGATGTGGTAATGGAACATGGCCTGTCTACATTGTCAATTCACCATTGTACATCACATCTTGCTTCATCTGACAAGCACATGCACGAAGAGTAATCCCCATTGTGGACACTTAAGGCTCGCGACTTTTCTGTTTCAAGCTGACGTGTGTACAAAGAGGCGTTTTTAACCACTGGACATACAGAGACAAGAGTGCCAATGTATTCAGCTAATTCTCTGATAGTCAGTCTTTCCTCACGAGTTAATTTATCCCAAAATGGGTTTAATTAAGATCAATAAAACAGAAGACGAAAAACTTCCAAAACAGCGAAAACTCCATGCCCGATCAAAAGTTTAAAATAAAATTTAGTTGAGTTGTATGCATTTAAAGGTCGACATGTATGCAAAAATCTGGTTTTCAGTCAATGCTTAACGAGAAAAGTATGTTAAAAATGCAAAATGTATGCAATGTTGAACCGATGCCGGATGCGTCACTTGAAAAAACGCCGATTTGTCTTTGGAACCAAATCAAAATTCTTTAACGTTGAGGCACCCTTGCTCCAGGAAGTTTCCGGAGGTGTAACTGATTGCATAACAGTGTTTTTAAAGCGTCTGTTGGTGTACGTAAATGCGCATGCTTTTACTCGTTGGTATAAACAAATAGGGGACAGATCTTCATGCACCCATCTCGTTTTCACTGTAAAAAATGGTCTTGATTTATCCCATTTCGATCTTAATTTATCCCAAAATCCAAGTGATCTTAATTTATCCCATTTTGATCTTAATTTATTCCAAAATCCAAGTGATCTTAATTTATCCCATTTTGATCTTAATTTATCCCATTTTGATCTTAATTTATCCCATTTTGATCTTAATTTATCCCATTTTGATCTTAATTTATCCAAAAATCCAAGTGATCTTAATTTATCCCAAAATCCAAGTGATCTTAATTTATTCCATTTTGATCTTAATTTATCCCAATAAAAATTACATTAATTAGTTTTCTCGCAATTGAGCTTGCTGGGGTTTACAAGCATAAAGATTTCAAAAACGGACAAACTATGATAATCTTTGGCACATGGTAACAAAAGGCACAAATTGGTATCAAAGACACAAAATGGTACAAAATGGCACCAGTTAAATCAGTTTTACAGTGTATTTTAAAAAAAAGGTTTAAAAACAACGTGCATTTATCGCCATGTCCGAGGAAAAGTAAAAAATAATTCACTCTGTCCCAGATAAATCGCGACTCGCCACCAAAAAATGCACCCATTTGCATAGAATTTATAATTTCGGGCGTTCTTCGGCTTGTCAAGACATTGTTGCTCAAACGGTACACCGGGCTCCGGCATGTCCATGTTGGCACCAAATGTGCAAACATAACATGTTATGCCTGAAAAACTTTAACCCAACACTCAAAATTAATGCGCCCGTTCTCTGTTATTGCTTCCGGTTAAAAATTAATAAATCTTATCTTATATTTATTTTATATTTATTACCCAATCCTGTTCTCTGTCTCGTGAATTAAAAGAAAACTCTGAGCCTAGTTAGATAACATATCGACATATTATATATCAAATCCAAAATGTTCTTCAGTATCCAATTACCCTTAGTATGAAGTTTGACAATACAGTATGTACAGCAGGGATGAGCATCAAACCTCCCCACAATCCACTTGCCCCACTCCACTCGGTGGAACTCACCCCCCACATCCACCGTCCACAATTTACTTTCCAAATTTCCTATCCACATCCACTCCACTCCACCCAATTTTTTTTCCACTCCACCCCACTGACCTCCATACTTACGAATTTAATTCTTTAGCTAGTTCTACCTGATGTTCTAGCTACATGAAGTCTCGAGCATGAGAAATTACAGTACAAAATAGATCTTAGCCTTAGTACTTGGTTTAAGGGTTTTGTAGTCTATATACTTGCAGTAAAACATGTCAATATGTCCTGATTGGCAGAGTGGCAGTGATGTAATGGCAACTATGAATATTTTTGGCAGTTATACAACCTTTCTAAAACCTTCAACAATAAACTACAGACTTTCATTATATGAAGAATTTTGTTTAATATAAAGTTAGAATTGTTATATATTCAAATTTTGAATTTGATAAGCATAAACGCAGGAATAAGAGCAGTTAAACTTGGGGTATTTACGTGCAATGCACGCACACCTTCCATTTCTTATGACCTGAAACGTTGAGTTTAAGAAATATTGTAGAAAAATATGAACAGCATATAATAATTTTAAACCGAGGTTTATGGACTTAATTCAGCAGCATTGTGTGCATTACATTTCTAGTAAAAATTCCCTTTTTAGTTTCTCAATTCCCAATTTTACTCCACCATCCACCGGCTACACTTCAAAAATTTTACTCCACCGTCCACACCTCCACTTCTCTAAGTGAAAATTTCTTTCCACTCCACTCCACACCCTGTGTGGATTGTGGGAAGTGGACGAGTGGATGCTCCACTTCAGTGGATCTACAAGTGGGATGCTCATCCCTGATGTACAGGCATTTTTTTATTTTTAGGTTTTTATTTAATAAATTCTAAAACGATTTTACTTCACTATTATATCCATTGTGCGAAGTTTTGTTTGTGGTTCAAATTCTACTTAGGTGGTGTATATTTTTCTTTAGCTTTTACACGTAAGTTTTACAAAAACGGATAGGTTACATTATATAGGCAAATTCACCTAACCCCGACACCCCACCTCGGAAACAACCTTATTGAATTTCAGATCAATAGCTCAACTCTAGGTCATAGGTCACAGCGATTTCGAAATAGTTCATAACGGAATCTATAGGATTCGACAAAATTTTAGGTCACTTTTTAAGCAGGTTTACAAATTTGCAGCTAGTTTGTTAAAATTTAAATGCCATAAATCAGAACCTTAATTGTCAGATACTAGTTTTACAGCCTTCGTGCTGTGCTACACATAGTTTTAGTTCAATGTTTAACCGAGATTACAAATCTACAAACCGTTTGTTAAGATTAAGGGTTTAAAGCCCTAATGAAGGCGTTTTTAAGCGATACTTAATTCTGCTTTCTTAAAGTTTATTTGACATAAAATCCAACCTTGCAACAGCAGTTTTATTGACGTTTGCACCATTTTGAAGCAATAAAGATGCCAAGAATCTCCAACAAATTGTTGCATGCAATTTGGACCACTGGTTTGCGAGATAATATGCAAAGCATGGTTTTTCGGACATTAGCAACATTATACCCTACTAAAATATGCAGCTTTTTCCAAACTTCCGGACAACCCACAAACCCGTAGGTGTTAAAATTGACAAGAAAGTTTGTTTCATGCAATTCAGACCGGTAGTTTGCAAGATAATATGAAAGATATGCTAATTTTTGACAATAGTAACATTACAGCCTATCGAAATATGACACATTTTCAAAATTTTCGGTTAACCCCGGCATCCTGAGATGATGAAAATGTCAAATGTTTTTGTTTCATCAAAATCGGACAAGTCGTTCCCGAGATTATTAGAGATCATTGAAAAATGGAGGGTAGTGAATGCAACATACATTCTTGATAAGCCTTTTTGCTTCTCAAGGTACGTGGGATAATCACCTGCGCTACGCGCAGGTGATCAGAATCCCCAGATAAATGCACAAAAAACATTAAATTGCATATTACAAAACATTGCAACGATAGATTTTTGATCTGCAACGATGAAAAGTTTCTAATTTTGATTAAAATTAATATTCGATTTCAAAAACTTTGTTCCCGGTCAACGCCTTCTGTTATAGGGCGTTTATCGAAATATGGGATATATTAAGATCATTTTGCTATCCTGCCTATGTTAAAATGGGATAAATCAAGATCATTTTTTCATCTTAATTTATCCCATTTTGGGATAAGTCGCTTATTCAGAAGATAAAACTGAGAAAAAACTAGAGTGGTATCTTTCCAAAATTGCAAACTTTGACGACTCAATGTAAAAAACATGTTTATTTCTTTGAATAGATGATACTTTAACATCTTCTGTTTGATAAGTCTTGATTTTGAAAAGATACCACTCCAGGTTTTTCTCAGTTTTGTCTCCTGAACATGGGCTTTCCAAATTGCTATTAACATCGAAAATCAAAGGTGGGCCCGGGGGTCAAACGTTGGCCTGAAATAGGGCTGTTTTTGAGGGTTCTCGAACAGCCCCTCCAAGGTTAAAGCTTAATAACTTTTGCAAATACAAACATTTTGTCCTGATTTTTTCTACACTGGAATCTATAAAAATTCCTCTTTTAAAATTGGTATTAACATTGAAAATCGGAGGTGTGTAGTGGAAGCTATAACGATTTAAAAGAAAGTTGTTCCGAAAAAACACCTCCAAGTTTGACCTACCACAACTTCAACGTTTGCAAGAAGACCACTCCAGTAACTTCTGAAAAACATTCTTATTTAATGCTCTTTCCAAAATGCTATCAAAGTTGAAAATCAAAAGTGGGCGCGATGGGTACCCACGAGTTTGAAAAAATTGTGTTTACTATGGGGCCTTATGGGAGCGAAAATTACAAACTCCATATCTCAACAATGTTAAGAGATAAGGACATACTTTAAATGGCAAAATTGTAGAGCTTTTAAGGCTCTATCAGAATCGACAATAAACTGGGAGGTCAAAATTTTTGCCCTTAGGTTGCATTGTCCTTTTACAAAAAGTCGCCGCCGCAAAGATCTCTCAAACGCTTATTTCATTTTTGCATGGCTTTTACCTTAAAGGTAAAGCTATTTTTCTATAGTTAAGTAATTTTTCAGCAAAACCCACTAAGATTCCCAAGGAAGTACCCACTGGGCTTCATGATTTATTTCTGTGCCCCCTCCAGCTTCTCCGGCTGGCTACGCACCTGATAGCAAATTATGTTTTAAAACGGCAGCATAGATAGATTGTTTTTGTGTGAAAAAATTTAAAAAACTCAAAAATCGAAAATCCTGATGTAACAATTGAATTCTTTTATTTTTCAACAAAACATGATCAAAATTGCTTGATTTTAAAAAGTGTATTCAGGTTAAAAATATCCATAGGGTACACCGTGTTGTGATCCGTAAAACTTTCAGAAATTCGCAATCCTTATCCAGTTCAGTTTTCAGTAAAGCAATCCCCTGGTGGCCAGAAGAGATAGAGTGACCATTAGCACAGAAGTAGTGCCCAAGTTCCTTCCTGCCTGTCCAGCTCCATTTCCTTTTTCGGTGCCTCCGTTTCCAGTACCTCCGTTTCCGCCCAGGAATTCGTCAGTATTGCAGAGGTCGGTTGGGCAAGAGCAAGCCTGTACGGGTCCAACAGTAGGTTCCGGACTGCGGCCACTTACGTCAGTCCAGCTGTTGCGTGCTGCCTGACCTTCAGTCTCTCTCCGCCGTCTACCAGATGCCTTAGCTCCTTTACACACCTCTAAGTCTGGCCTGTAGATACCGCACTGACACAAGGCTTTATCCAGGTCGGCACCATCTCCGTTGATGCAGCTTCCACTTCCGCCCACTATTTTCTGGATGCAGGTGAACTTCTTTTCCCCGAGTTTTAAATAACCGTCGTCGCATGATTTTCCTGCTAGTGGGCCACCTTTGGATACCACACAGGCTGTGAGTTCTTTATCACAATCTCCCTCTTGACCAGTACAGTAATCACCTGTGCAATTGTAGCACCTTATCGCTTCACAAAAGTCCGGAGGATAACCCAATCCAGCGAAGTTCAATAGGACAAGCACAACAATTCGTTGGAGATTGGGCCCCTTCAGCAGCTTCATCGTGACCGCCATGATACTGACGAGGATCACGGGTTGATCTTTTTACTGGTCAGCAACTGGACGTACTCCAAGGAATTGGGTGGTCAGAAGGTGTTCTGGGCGACGGAAGACAATAATTTTTAAACTTTCTTTCTTCTCAAAATTAACTATTTATACTGCGAATGAATGACTGCAATTGAATTTTACAGCAAAAGAGGTGTGAGCTGTGTTTAAAAAAATCAGTCTAAGATTTCTCGGAGTAGTGAGCAGCACATAAGAAGAAAAGATGACTGATTGCTCGGGGATTGGTTTGCTCTGCGTCTTGCGCTGTGCCGAGCAAAAAAAAAAATAAACAGGAGTAGAAATGTCAGCTGCCGGGTAACCACGGAGAACGAATTTCAGGTTAGCAGTGTGAACTGAACGAGCAGCAACGACGAGTGAAATTGGAAGGGTCAGGCGTCATCCGTTAATGACATCACTTTTATGGGTCGGTGGGTCAGTCGGGTTAAAAGGTGACAGCCTATGTTAAATGCCCTATCCTACAATGTTAAAAAATAATGACAGGGGTCAGTGGGTCACTCAAAAAATCGGCATTTTAAAGTGACGTCATTAGTGGACGACGCCTCAGTCAAGATTTGTAATAAACGCTGAGAGCAAGCATGGTGGTACCCCGCGGGGTTTTATAAAAACCATCGGTAGAAACGGGTTTTGGGCTTTATTTGGTAAAAAATGTGTTCCCTATCTAAATATACTAGAGGAGCAAGCGTCACTACGTTGACGCGAAGGCCTGATTCAGGTGCATATAACTGTGCTGGGGGCTGTAAAGATAATAATCAGATGTTGTGTGCTGATCGGATAATTTTTTTTGCTATAAAAAAGGTCAGCAAAAACGTTTTGTTTCTAGAAGAAAGTAAGCCAAGCTTTGCTTGTCGATTTCAAACTGTTTTGACACCTTACAGTGGTATTTGTTACACTGGAATTAAACAGAAGTCAGCATGAGTAACATGAGTTACCTGGTGTATGTGTATGCAAACTCTGATAGAAGTCCTTCAAGCCAAACTCGAGTTATGGCAGTCTTAAACTTAACAGCAAATGAATTAGATTGGTTGTTATCTAAATTAAGCTTGCTGATTGCATACCATACGCATACATGTAAACGTAGTTGGGGATGTTGCAAGGCGGGATGCAAGCCATATATGCAAATCTTACACACATGAGTAAGATTTCAAGCAAGAAAGCCTCGCCCCGTCAAGCCAAAGCAAAAACAAATAAATAGGTTAAGCGTTATTTGCCAGTTGCGGAGCTAACTGATAGTCGCTGTCACTATCAAGATACTGATTAGGGTCTGGAGATTCAAATTTTAATCGTCTGATTCGTCAGTCATTTGGCAAAAACTGGACCATGATCATGTGTCGCACATTACAATCACTAAACATTTCAAATTTAGACATTACGGACCTGATTCAGGTCCTGCAGATTCGACTTTTAACAATCCGACCTCAGATTCATCAGTTTGGCAAAAAACTGGACCATAATCATGTGTCGCACAGAAAAATAACTTAAAATTTCAAATTTAACAATTAGGGACCTGAATCAGGGCCTGCATAATTATGTCGGGTATTGTAGAGATAATTGGTAGACATTGGGTTCATTTGGGATAAATTTGTGGTACAAAATAGCAAGCAAAAATTTTATTTTGCAAACGCTAGATTCGAAGTCGTGACCCTTGCAAGTGACAAAAAGTGAGAGTGCGGGTTTCGGGGCCGTTTGAGCACGCATCAAGCTTTATTAAGGTTCACGTTAGTGTACATTTACTCCGATCGTCTTGATGTGTCTGGCCGTAGCTCCGTCCCGCCGTAAGCACGATAACTCATCAACCGTTAGACCTATTCCAATTTTGTTTTCAGTTATCGATAGGTTGACCTGATGCGACGATTCCTATTGATTTTCAGGTCAATCCGATAACTGGAAGGTACGTAAAAAGTACCTATTCTAAAGTAGCATTTTTTGCACCATTTACACGCCATAGGACCACAGCATTTTCACAATGGAAATAGAACTTACAAAAACTTTCTACCCACATGCAATTAAAGGTAACCGAAGGTATCCTTCAGCAATCAAGGTTACCTACATGCAATTAATAGTAACCTAAGGTATTCTTCAGCAATCAAGGCTACCTACATGCAATTAAAGGTAACCGAAGGTATCCTTCAGCAATCAAGGTAACCTACATGCAATTAAAGGTAACCGAAGGTATCCTTCAGCAATCAAGGTTACCTACATGCAATTAAAGGTAACCGAAGGTATCCTTCAGCAATCAAGGTTACCTACATGCAATTAAAGGTAACCGAAGGTATCCTTCAGCAATCAAGGTTACCTACATGCAATTAAAGGTAACCGAGGGTACCCATCAACTTTGGCGTGTAACATCTGGAAGCTTCCAGAAGTTCAATCAGTATTGTGGTATAATATCTTGCAGCTTCCCGAAATAAATTCAGCGATAGGGTACCTTTTAGCTTACCAGTGAACCTTTCTTCAAGCTTACATAGGGTTTATTAAGGTTCACGTTAGTGTACCTTTACTCCTATCGTCTTGATGTGTCTGCCCGTTCCTCCCTCCCTCCGTAAGCACGATAACTCATCAACCGTTTGACCTATTCCAATTCTGTTTTCAGTTATCGATAGCTACACTTCATGCGACGATCCCTATTGATTTTCAGGTCATTTCGATAACCGGAAGGTACCTAAAAGTACCTTTTCTAAAGTAGTCTTTTTTGCTGCATTTAAACGCCATAGAGCTACAGCATTTTCACTACCGACATGGAAATAATTCAAAATTGCAGATAGTGGTCCTCATTATGCCACATTCATGCCACAATGGTTCTCATCATGCCACAATGGTTCTCATCATGCCACAATGGTTCTCATCATGCCACAATGGTTCTCATCATGCCACAATGGTTCTCATCATGCCACAATGGTTCTCATCATGCCACAATGGTTCTCATCATGCCACAATGGTTCTCATCATGCCACAATGGTTCTCATCATGCCACAATGGTTCTCATCATGCCACAATGGTTCTCATCATGCCACAATGGTTCTCATCATGCCACAATGGTTCTCATCATGCCACAATAGTTCTCATCATGCCACAATGGTTCTCATCATGCCACAATAGTTCTCATCATGCCACAATGGTTCTCATCATGCCACAATGGTTCTCATCATGCCACAATGGTTTTCATCATGCCACAATGGTTCTCATCATGCCACAATGGTTCTCATCATGCCACAATGGTTCTCATCATGCCACAATGGTTCTCATCATGCCACAATGGTTCTCATCATGCCACAATGGTTCTCATCATGCCACAATGGTTCTCATCATGCCACAATGGTTCTCATCATGCCACAATGGTTCTCATCATGCCACAATGGTTCTCATCATGCCACAATGGTTCTCATCATGCCACAATGGTTCTCATCATGCCACAATGGTTCTCATCATGCCACAATGGTTCTCATCATGCCACAATGGTTCTCATCATGCCACAATGGTTCTCATCATGCCACAATGGTTCTCATCATGCCACAATGGTTCTCATCATGCCACAATGGTTCTCATCATGCCACAATGGTTCTCATCATGCCACAATGGTTCTCATCATGCCACAATGGTTCTCATCATGCCACAATGGTTCTCATCATGCCACAATGGTTCTCATCATGCCACAATAGTTCTCATCATGCCACAATAGTTCTCATCGTGCCACAATGGTTCTCATCATGCCACAATGGTTCTCATCATGCCACAATGGTTCTCATCATGCCACAATGGTTCTCATCATGCCACAATAGTTCTCATCATGCCACAATGGTTCTCATCATGCCACAATGGTTCTCATCATGCCACAATGGTTTTCATCATGCCACAATGGTTCTCATCATGCCACATTCATGACAATGGTTCCCATCGTGAACCTTCCTTCAACCTTACATAGGGTTTATTAAGGTTCACGTTAGTGTACCTTTACTCCGATTATCATTATGTGTCTGCACGTTCCTCCGTAAGCACGATAACTCCTCAACTGTTTGAGCTATTCCAATTCCGTTTTCAGTTATCGATAACTACATGCGACGATCCCTATTGATTTTCAGGTCAATCCGATAACCGGAAGGTACCTAAAAAGTACCTTTTCTAAAGTACTCTTTTCTGCTGCATTTAGGGGCCATAGAGCTACAGCATTTTCACTACCTGAGCTGCATGGGAATAATACCAAATAGCAGATAGTTGTTCTCATCATGCCACAATGGTTCTCATCATGCCACATTCATGACAATGGTACTCATCATGCCACATTCATGACAATGGTTCTCATCATGCCACATTCATGACAATGGTTCTCATCATGCCACATTCATGACAATGGTTCTCATCATGCCACATTCATGACAATGGTTCTCATCATGCCACATTCATGACAATGGTTCTCATCATGCCACATTCATGACAATGGTTCTCATCATGCCACATTCATGACAATGGTTCTCATCATGCCACATTCATGACAATGGTTCTCATCATGCCACATTCATGACAATGGTTCTCATCATGCCACATTCATGACAATGGTTCTCATCATGCCACATTCATGACAATGGTTCTCATCATGCCACATTCATGACAATGGTTCTCATCATGCCACATTCATGACAATGGTTCTCATCATGCCACATTCATGACAATGGTTCTCATCATGCCACATTCATGTGTCAATGGTTCTCATCATGCCACATTCATGTGTCAATGGTTCTCATCATGCCACATTCATGTGTCAATGGTTCTCATCATCCCACATTCATGTGTCAATGGTTCTCATCATCCCACATTCGTGAACCTTTCTTCAAGCTTACATAGGGTTTATTAAGTAAGATGTAAGACAAATATATATACCATTGAAAAATCTCAAATACGACTAAAAAGCTGGTCACGTATTGTCTGGGCTTTGAGTCAGAGAAGCAGAAAGCTAGGCCAGCCTGTTATACTCATGTGCTTTCCAAATGCTGTTCACAGCATCCTAATTTTTTCAGATAATTGACTGTTACCACTTGTCTTGTTGTCTTACTCGGTCTCTCTTCCAAAACTACCCGACAACAGAATCCTCTGAATACTTCCAAAAAACTTCTCTCTATAAACTACTCCGTAAAAATCACGCATTACAAAGTGACTTTGTCAAAGTCATCGAATCATGAACATAAACCTCAAAAACAGGATATATAGAAAACTTGCGAGTTGCGACCATTGTGATCAAGAAGTGCAGCCAGAATTACAATGTTGAAACTCTGCTTACATGTTTTCATTTGTTTATAAATGCCGCTTCGTTTGATACCCCACATGCCATGTAGTTTTAAAATGCTTTAACTCTTGCACTTTTTGGCTTTACCGATCAAACGGTTATGCATTTTGAAAAACTGACATCAGAATCCTTAATTGGATCAAAAACTGACCTAAAATTATGTGCCGCTATAGGCCATTTGGTTAAAATTTGAAATCGTCGTAACCTTCGACCTTAGAGTTGACCTTTTGGAGTCATCTTCAGATAAGCTTGAAGTATGGCGCTTTTGAAGTGTTTCCAAAAAGATTTCTTAAATTTTTTTGAAAAATGCGGCTTCTGGAGCCGTTCAAATATAAAAACTGACATAACGGCCACACGATTTCGAATTTTGAAAATTTGACGTTGGATTTGCTAATTTGGACTAAAATTGATTTATAATCATGTGCCACATGCTATAGGTCACTTGGAAAAGTTTTGAATTTGTCGTGGCCTTTTGACCTTAGAGTTGACCTTTCGGGCTCATCTTCGGAATCATCCGAGCAAGAATGCTTTTGAACAATATGTAAAAAGAATTATCCACAAAAGTTGAAAAATGCGGCTGGGCAAATGAGCATTTACAGACAGACGTCCGGACAGGACAAAACTAATAACTTAGCTTCAAGTTCGCAAGGTAGTAAGCAAAGAACCTGGCTGGCTAACTTCTTGGACACCATTGTTTTTCTCTTAAGATTCACCTAGAATCCGGTTACAAGTACAAGCAGAGATGAATGGTTTTGAAATCTAGACCGGGTAATCCGTTTTTTCCCAGGTTTAAACGCCTCCACCCGGCACCTGGCTGGGCTGGGTTTTTTGGGCAACAATAAAGCCCCATATTAAATTTAAACCCATAAATGGCGCCATTCTCTATGGTGGCATATAATAAAATAAATCCCGTTAATGCCCTATAATGCTCGTTAAAACCCTTAAACCCGTTATAACCCATTTAAACCCAACCCGGCGGGTTTAAATGTGGAAACCCGTGGGTTTAGGCATTTCTGAGTACAAGTACACGATGCAATTTTGTTTTTGCATTTTACTGAATTGAATTGTAAATGTAAAAACTGTAAACGCAAAATATAAAATTGGGTGAATTTTTATTCCAATTCACATTTGAAATTTGCATTCTACGTGTTGCTAATTTAGACTTTGCAATTTATGTGTTTCCTACTTTCCTACTCTCGAGAGTTGATTCCAACTCTCTTGAATTCCACTCTTGATTTTGGCATTGTACCTCCCATTTTGGCACCAAAATCGATGAAATGAATTTGCGTTGCATTGTACTCTAAACACCACATGAGAAAGAGTATAAATTGGAATGTAATGAAAATTTGGAACTATAAAGGCAGTACTACAAGCGGAGTGCAAAATTTTGATATTGTACTTGTAGTTGTAATCGGACTCTAGGTGGACCTGGATGATGCCTCATTGAAGTAGCAATGTGGCACTATGCTGACACTTTATTATTTCAGTAGGCGAGATCGAGGCTACTGAAGTAGACAACGTGGCAGCATGGAAGAACACATGTAAATTGCGGCAGTATGCTCCCAAGCTGCGCGCGCATGGAAGCTGGAAACAATATTATGTTGTTTGTTTCTCTTAGCTCTTGTCTGATTTCTAACAAATAAGTATGAAGTAAACCATTGGCAAATGGAGTAAGTAGGAATCTACTTCGGGACCTTCCGGGCCCCTGCAGATATTTGGGGCCTTCGGCCCTGCGGATAAACGGATTTTAACTAGTGGACATCAAATTTCTAATCCTGGTCAAAAATTGACCTAAAATCATGTGTCACACATGATATATCCATTAATTTGGAAAATTTAACAATTAGGGGCCCAACTCAGGACCTAAAATCATGTGCCGCATGATGTCCTATGTAAAAATGTTTGACCGTAGGTGACTTCTGACATTTGGAGTTATCCTATTGCCCTGAAATTCAATAGGGTTCTGCCGGAGGTCCACCAGAGTCTGTATACCAAATTTGGTTGGAATCAGATTTGCCATTTCGTTGAAAAATGAGCTAACACGGACGGCCGGAACAGGAAATTAGAAGGGATCTGTCGATTCTTAATAAAGCTCTAAGAAAAAATAGTTAAGTGTCGTCCAGGCCGTAAACTCCGAATTTTAACAACCTGGTTTAATGCTGGTCAAAAACTGACCTAAACCAAGTGTCGCATGCTGTAGGTTTTATTATAAAAATAGGAAGAGCTGAGCAAAAGAATGTCATGAATTTTACGTAACTATGTTAGAAAGTTATTTTTGAAACCGAATTTATAAAAAATATGCATTTTCAATAGCTGATTACGCGGTAACGTTATCCCAGCATCGACGGCCAACCACAATAACTCATAGTCAAAATTATAAATAAACTTTTGTAAACTTAGGAAAGCAGACGAGAATGAAAATTTTATTTGAATACAATGATCCTCTGAGTTATGTTGGTATCAATCTTCACCAGCGTACTGAATTACCCCTTAAAACTGAATTTCACCTTGTTATGGTGTAGTTTAAGTATAATGGGGAAATGCCCCGGGGGGATCAGGGTGGTTTGGGGCAATAGCAATAGTTTCGTGCCAAACATAAAGTTAAATCGTAAAATGTAGAATTCTTGACCAACGAAAGACGTTGGTAAGTTCAAAAATGTTGAAGTAATAGTTTCATGCCATCAATAAAATTGAAAAGTGAATTGTAGTATATTTTACCAACAAAAGACGTCGGTAATTTCAGAAAAGTTAAAGTAATAGTTTCGTGCCATCAATAAAGTTGAAACGTAAAATGTTGTATTCTTGACCACCGAAAGACGTTGGTAATTTCAAAAGATTAAACTAATAGTTTCATGCAATCAATAAAATTAAAACGTAAAATGTAGTATTCTTGACCAACGAAAGACGTCGGTAATTTCAAAAAATTAAACTAATAGTTTCATGCTTGTCTTATTACTTATGCCCCGATTGCATATGGTTTCCGTCCGTCGGTGGAGATACAAAAACTACTGTTACTGCCTCACATACGCAGATACCATCTTGCGTAGCTATGGCACATTGATGGCACATCACATTCCCCGAACAGAGCGCGTGCGCGCAGAGGAGAAAAAGGGATGTTTTATATACAGTAAAGACTATCCCAAGAACTTCTCGGATACAACTAATCCCAACAACGACGGGTACCCAATTTATCGGCGGAGGAACGATGGTCGAAGTATTGAAGTTCTTGGAGCTCAGTGAGATAACCGATGGATTGTGTCCTATAATCCTTACCTGACAAGTAAATATAATGCGCATATTAACGTTGAAGTGTGCTTCTCAGTGAAAGGCGTAAAATATATTTTCAAGTATATATACAAGGGCCATGATGCAGCTTTAGTTCAATTTACTGAAGGCAGTAATACACTTGACTGGGATGAAATTCGTCATTTCATGGATAGTCGATACGTGTCTGCGCCAGAAGACATATCGACGACTGGGAAGCAACCAGACGTATCTGAAGTGAAATTCCTATGAAGTTACGTCCGGTTGCTTCCCACACGTCGATATGGAGAATCCGAAAGTATGATATGTACACAAGATCTCATTCAGTTGGAAGGTTACCGGTACACTTACCGTCGCAGCAACTTGTATACAATGAAGCTGGAAACGAGTTAAAGGCACTTGAACAGTTCCACCGGTTCCAGTAGATACGCACGAGTACTCCTCGCAAGTTAACGTAGAAGTGGAGACTAGAGAAGCTGAGCGTGCGGCATCCATGATGAACCCTGAGCAACGTACACGTTTTGGATGGATCATGGATGCGGTGGAAGGAAGGTCCCGCCATAAGTGATTCTTTTTATCAGGTGCAGGAGGCACTGGAAAGACGTTTGTTTATAAGGCCCTAACTTCGACTATACTCAGTCAGGGAGGACTTTTAAAATGTGTTTCTTCAACGGGATTGGCAGCGGCGCTTCTGAAAGGCGGAAAAACTGTTCATTCTGGATTTGGAATCCCAATCGACCTTTAAAAAACGGTTTTAAGAATAAAGCAAGGATCTGCACAGTGGAAAGAACTGAAGAGGACGAGGCTATTTATTTGGGATGAAATATCCATGTGCCATGCTCATTGGTTGAACGCTTTGGACAGAAGTTTGCGAGATCTGTTCAACTTAGATGAACCATTTGGGGGTATTCCAATAGCGGTGGGGGAGAATTCCGACAACAAGCACCAGTAGTTCTACATGGGAGTCGTGTAAAGATCGTGGAGTTATGTGTAAAGAGCAGCGATTTGTGGAAGCAGTTTCAGAACTTCCACTAATACAGAATATGCGTGTAAACCAGGATGAGTCAGAATTCTGTGATTGGTTGCTTTCGACTGTTTCTGGATTTTTTAATAATGAGGAACAAGACTTTGCAGAAATTCCCCCAAAGAATCTTTGGGATGATGTTGTCACAGCCGTGTTTGGTACCGACCTTACCGGTCTGCAACCCTGTGATCTTGCTTCCAGGGCTATGTTGTGCCCCGAAAATGAAGACACGTTGAAAGTCAACGAAAGAGTTCTTCAGATGCTGGAAGGGAACCCCCCTGTTTACTATAGTGTTGATACTGTGGAGGAGTGTGAAAATGAGGAAGAGCGGGCTCAATATCCAATCAAGTTTTTAAACTCACTGACTCTCATGGGAATGCCACCGCACACATTAAATATAAAGAAAGGATGTTGTGAGATGCTTCTACGAAACTTGAGCCCAAAATTTGGATTATGCAATAGAACTCGGCTAATTGTTGAATCAATGGGGGCCAATCTGATTGAATGCAGTATTTTTAGTGTGGATAGAAGAGGCGAAAAGTTCTGATACCTCGCATAAATTAAGGTGCCAAAAATGCGGATTTACCATTTCAGCTGAGAAGGAAGCAATTTCCACTTCGGTTGGCGTATTCTATGACTATTACAAAGTCACAGGGACCGACATTGAAAAGATTGGTATATTACTTCCCGAACCGGTTTTTACCCATGAACAGCTATATACGGCATTTTCAAGGGTTCGTAAGAAGAGGAGTTTATTGGTTGAAGTAAAAGAAAGTTCAAAGCAGGGAGCTATCTACGAAAACAATTCAGGAATTTATACACATAATTGTGTGTATAGAGAAATACTAAAATAAACTTATATGTATATTTTATTGCGTACCAATAAAACGCACATTATTTGATGGCAAACACATTTATTTCGATTAAATAGATATTTTTTTTTATTCCTACTGTGGCAGGGCGTTTAGCCTTCTTGAGTTTCTAGTCTTATATTTAAAACGTAACACGTGGTATCCTAACTTTGTTACAATAGTGAGAGAGCTAATGTAACTTATGACCTCATAACCTTTGACGGCTTTGACCTAGTGACCTGAAATCTTTGCCACAGCTGCGTATTAAAGTGATACATGTTTATGCCAAGTTTTGTTGAAATCGGTTAACAGGTTACGGAAATGTTGCACGGAGAGACAGACAGACAGACGGACGAACGGACAGGTTTTGCTATCTTAATAAGTAGCGAAAGATAGGCAAAAGCACCATTAGCAAATGAAGTAATCTGGAATAAAAAAGTGGTTTCAAAAAGTTAAATTTTAACACATGGATACCATATTCGTAATTCGGGTAACAATGGACCTAAAATCATGTGTCACAAAAAATTGGTCCATTAGTTAGGAGAATTTATCCATTATTGTCCAAAATCAGTGCCTGAATACTTAAACGTAAACAAATTGGCATAACCTTTGTAGTTTAAAATTACTAATTTTCTTCAAAAATGGACCTAAAATACTGTGCCACACAACATGGATCCATTAATTCGGATTAATTCAGAATTAAGGAGTCATCCATTTAGAACGTTACGCTAATTTTCCACTTTTTTGGAGCATGAGTGCCTCATGTTCGCCAATGTTACGCATGGCTGTAATGGGTGGGTGCCTAACCTTACGCTTTGCACGAGATGCTAGTAGTAGTCAAGCACAAAAAATAGGCGTTTTCTTTTTAAAACTCATCCATTTCTGAGAGGCTAAAGTCTAAAGGATTAATCTAAAAGTAGATGATCGTCTATTACTGTTTGTTACTGTTTGACGACTACTACTACCACTACAACCGTACCACTACTACTGCTGCTACTACTACTACATGTGAATTTTGCCTATTTTAATGGAATTTACTTTCGAGTATTCCAGTTTTCAAATAGTATGTTTATATATTATGTGACTTTCACGGTTGTAAGCTTAACAACTTCCAAAAATAGAGAACACACCTACAACTCACAAATTCCCTAAATCACTCTCAAACAACACACTATCTCTGTACCGTATACAGTTTTGCCTTGTTGCAAAGATGATAAGAAATCGTGAGTTCAAGTGACGCATTGAAACTGTGAATTCAGGCGATGTCTTCAAATCAAATGACTTCTGTAAAACCAGGGGTTGGTTCCTAACAGCATCATTTTATTACAGTTACAGAAAGTGATATGGTTAAATGTATGCTCAGAAGATACGTAAAATGAGATTTACACAAAATAACACAAACTATACAACATACAAATACGAACAAACATTTACATAAACCATCAATAGCTAAACTACGTTCGAAATTGCTTTACCACACGAGATATGATTTTAGAAGAACAAGAACATTCCATTTAACATATATTTCGCGCATAAATTTAACCACATATATCAATTTCCATAACCAACTTTTTCTTTACTTCTAAAAATGTCACTTAATTCTTTGGATCGTAGATCTTCTTTACGAGTTTTCACTTGAGCAAAACTCCAGAACCATGATGAAACCGCCGAAATACTCACTATAAAGTCGACAACACACTAAAATTTCTGGTATTATTTCAGAAAATGTCAAGTATAGATTAAAAAAAAAGAATTTTAACCAGTTTTGCGTAACGTTACGTTCCGGTTGGATGCATGACTCCTCTACGTTACGCTGAGTTACGCCCTGGAAACGTGGGTGCCTACCTAAAATCGCGAACGTTCTAAATGGATGGCCCTTAACGGTGTTTCCGGTGATATACAACTGCATAGTTACAATCTCTTATGAAAATTACATGGTAGCATGATAACCTGGACGTGCCACCACCACTTTTTGCCTGTTTTAAAAAAATGAAAATGGACCAAAACGATCAACAATTTTGTGCTCCATGTTTTTCTGAATCGATTCATGTAAATATTTGTCATATAGGATTGACAGGAAAAGCTGGGTTTTGATTTTAAGTTCGGTGTCATATTGATTGTTCATTTTCAAAAGCAGCTTCACGTAAAACTATGATCTTGTGAATTTTTGATGTATAAATACTGCCAAAACTACAAATGAGAGGGAATCATCAACACTAAGTATGCAGTATGATATTTTACTTGTTTTAGCATTTGTTGTTTTTCATTTTAAATATTTTTCTTCAGATATAGAAGTGTTTGGAGATTAGTTAGAGCGTGATTGACATTTCTTTAAATACTTTATATTTGACATTCCTGATTACCTAGTATATAAAATACACATTTACACTGGTGTAAATGCAGGTAGAGTTACATTGCACACTATTTTTATGCATTTATCTGGGATACTATCACTAGCGCGTAGCGCTAGTGATTTGCCCTCGTACCTTGATAAGCTAAAGAGGCTTATCAAGAATGCATAGTGCATTCAGTTACCCCTTTTTTTCATGGATGCCGAGTTTTCTCGGGAATGGCTTGACCGATTTTCATGAAACAAAAAATTCTGACATTCTTGACCTGCCAGGAGTGCCGCTTAGATCAAACTTTTGGGAAAACTCAAATATTTCAAGTAGTTGCAACGTTACGGTTTGCAAAATTTTCATGGATGCCGAGTTTTCTCAGGGATGACTCGACCGATTTTCATGAAACAAAAAATTATGAAACCCCTTACCTGCCAGGAGTGTCGCTGAGATCAAACTTTTGGAAAAAGTGGCATATTTCAAGTAGCTGTAACGTTGCTGCTTGCAAATTTTTCGTAAATTATTAGATTTCTCGAGATAGATTTGACAAATTTTTATGAAACAAAGAATTATAACACCCCCGATCTGCCAAAAGTATCATTCATATCTGATTTTTGGAAAAACTCAAATATTTGAACTAGCAGTAACGTTACTGTTTGCAAAATTTTCATGAATGCCGAGTTTTCTGAGGGATAGTTTGACATATTTTTGAGATACAAAAACTCAGAGCTACGAGAAATCTTGATTTAAAGTCATAAAATCTCAAAAAATATATGGTGTGTAGGATCTTGCATGCACTGATCTTTCCCTTATAAGTTTCTTACAACCGCATGGACAACCATTGTCTTGAACACGTAACGTGTTACACGGTGCATTATTTTTTGTACCTGCTTAGTTAATATTTATTTTGTAATAAATACAAATTGGAACAGTTCACATGCATGATGCAATGTCTCAACAAATCAAATTCCACTAATACCGTTCAAAAAGCTTAAAGGTTTAGGGATTGTGTCTCGATGTGTAGATGTGTCACACATTCATGGTATCTTTACATCAAATTTTCTGACACGTTTAGTTAACCTATACCGCTCAAACTTATTCGAATGGTCCGGCCATTTCCGAGAAAACGCACACTCACCGACTCTCGGATACCCCAATAAAAATTTAAAAATAAAACTGGATTATGAAAAAACAGTTATGCATTTATCTCAATGCCCGATGAAAAGTGAAAAATAAATGATTTAGTCCAGATAAAAGCACGGTCATTGTCAAAAAGGTAATGCATACGATTGCAATCGTTACGATTACAGCTTGAAGATATATTCTGAATTCCTGAGAAAGTTACGTATAACTTCATCGCAGCAGCATTTGCAACATTGTGTTGGCATTTTTGTATGAAGTTCAGAAATAATAAAATTACAAAATAGAAAGAAATACATGTACTTTTTAAAGTCATTAATATTTGATATTCTTTGATTTATCCTATCTACCGAAAATTGGTGAGAAGAATTCCTTTTTGACCATGACCGTGCTTTTATCTGGACTAAATCATTTATTTTTCACTTTTCATCGGGCATTGAGATAAATGCATAGCTGTTTTTTCATAATCCAGTTTTATTCGCATCACTATATAATTGTTGCACAATAAAAATCGAAATGGGGCCTATACTTGTAGCTCAACAGTGTAAGTAGAGTAGTCTTAGGGTGCAAAAACGTACTGAGAAAATAAATGTTGATCCTAAAGTCTACTTTGGTTGTTCAGTTTTGGTCTACTATTGATATTCTTGACAAAAGTGGTGGCAGTCGTATAGTTCTCATGTAAATTTCTATACAAAATTAATGCTAACATAGCTTAGGTTACCCGAAATACCCTTAAAGGGCCCAAGTCAGGGCGTAATTTTTTAAATTTTGACACATCATATTCGTATTTTGGTAAACAAATGGACCTAAAATCGCGTGCCGCATGATATGTTAAAATGTTGAACCTCCGATGAGATTTTACACTTGTAGTTGTCCTATTTACCTAAAATTCGATAGGCTCTGTCCTAGGTTCACTAGTGTTGGTACACCAAAATTTGTGAAAATCTGATTAGCCGTTTCGGAGTAAAACGCATTTGGCCGGATCGCCGGAACAGCAAATTTGAAAGAATCTTCTATTCCAAATAAAATGATCCATTGCATCCAACTCTGTTCTAGAAATATTTGGTTTAATTTCTTTTGGATTGGTGCACCTATCTATCTGTTTATCATGAAAGTTTGAAAGTTTGGTGAAGGACCAAGCTAATTTCTGGTTAGCTACTCCAATATGGTTATAATGAAAGTAAATGTTTATAGTCAATTTTGATTGCTGATTTGGTCAATAATGGAAAACTGGTGTAGTAGAATGCTTTAAATAATTGCAAAGTTTAAAACTGGCCAATTACTGAATCACTGAAAAATACTTTATTCCTGAAGTCAGGTTTAACGATTTTTTCTGCTTCAGTTGTCAGATTTAATCCTGTATGAAAGGAGAGAGGCAAGACAAACATGTTACCTGTGCACAGATTCTGACAGGAGTGGGCTCGGAGAAGAGAGTACAATTTCTTTTCAATACAAAAATGCTTTGCAGACGTACACGGAAATTTTACCGTTATCTCTAAGAGAGAATTCTATAGCGTCCCTAAATTACAATATCATTGGCTCAAACAAAACTGAACAGAAAGATTATTGGCTGCATACAATATTTGAATTGCAATATACAGAATAATAATATACATTTTAGACATATAAAAACGAGAACATTATATACCAAATGACAATGAACTTAAAAGGTAATATACACTGAACAGTTCAATGCTAAACAAAGTTAAGCTTAGACACAAAAATATCACGTCTTAAATGCATGGTCAAAGTATAACAAGAATTGAAGAATTTTACATAGTCGGAATGGGTACATTCTGAACACAGCCCCCCATTGCGCACTTTGTGGCAATTAACAAAATAATAAAATGATAATAAAAACTGAATTGAACTTGAAAAGTAATGACAAATTTTTGAACAAAAATCATAATCAAATAACAGACGAAGCCGCACACCACTCCTAGCTCCATGAGACAGGTAAAACCCATGGATCTGTTGGTAACTAACACATACTACGAACAAACATGTTCCTACAGTACTATCCGTGGGATCTGTCCACAGGACCGCCAGAACAAGTTGCACCGTCTAATGTGTAGCACCTTATCCGACTCAATGGAAGCCAGTCATGATGATACGAGTCCAATCTGCAAAACGAAAATGAAAGAAAGAAATTTTGTAAAAAACAAATTCAAATGACAAAATACGATTTGAATATTAAAGGGTTATTGCTCATTGTTTAAAATAAGTGGAGCGAGTTTTGTGATTGGCCTTCTTGATTCTCCATTTGCCGTTTTAACTGTAGCTGATCTGACGAGACCATCACCCCCGACATGAGTAGCAATCACACGTCCAAGCTTCCATTTCGCCACTGGCTGCTGCTCATCAGCAATAACAACAAGATCCCCTATTGTCAGATTGTCCCGTTTGTGCGTCCACTTGAAACGCTGCTGTAGATTGCTTAGGTATTCGTTGGCCCATCGTTTCCAGAAATGTTGCGTAAGTTGCCGTGAAGACTCGTACATTGTCAATCGGTTTTCTTTCACGCTGGATAGATCAGGTTCTGGGATGTTGGTGAGTGCTTCTCCTATCAAAAAATGACCAGGAGTAAGAGCTTCCATGTCAGTTGGATCAGAAGAGAGAGCACAAAGTGGACGGCTGTTTAGGCATGCCTCGATCTTGCACAATAATGTTTGGAATTCCTCCAAAAGAAGTACTCTTTGGCCCACCACTCTTTGAAAGTGATACTTCACTGACTTTACTCCACTTTCCCATAGACCTCCTTGGTGAGGTGCTGCAGGTGGATTAAAGTACCAGGTGGTACCTTTCGATGACACTTTGTCTTGAAGCCGCTGCTGTTGGTCAAGGAGATACTCGCGTAATATTCTGTCGGCGCCCACAAAGTTAGTACCGCAATCCGAGTATAACTGGGCTGGGATTCCTCTCCGTGACACAAAACGCTCGTAGCAAGCAATGAAAGCTTCACTGCTGAGGCTGGTTACTGTCTCAAGATGTACAGCCTTTGTAGAAAAACAGACGAAAATTGCAAACCATGTTTTCTCCGTGTTGAAATGTCGTCCCTTTCGCACCTTTGTTTGGAAAGGACCTGCATAATCTACGCCACAATGTAGAAATGGTCGGTTAGGCGTCACTCGTCCAGTTGGAAGATTCCCCATTTGTTGAGTAGCAGTTACTGCTCTGGCCCTTCTACAAGTCACACATTTCCTTATGATGTGACGGATTGTGTCTCTTCCTCTTAGAATCCAGTATTCTTTTCTGATTATAGCGTTTGTGAGGGTAAATCCACTGTGAAGGTGGACATGATGAACATCACGAACGATAAGCTCTGTTAGCTTGTGTGTATTTAGCAAAATAATGGGATGAATCACTCCCTCAGGAAGACGTGCATTTGCTAATCGCCCTCCAACGCGTAAAACTCCGTTAGCATCGATGAATGGGTTGAGAGTAGAGAGACGACTGGAACTTGACACTGCATTTGTTTTAGTAAGTTGGGCAATTTCCTCACTAAATGATGCTGCTTGTGCCCACCGGATAAGTCTCATTTTGGAAACACGTAACTCCAAAGCAGTACACGGTCCTTTGTTGTAGGTCTGTTTGCTGATAAATGAGACAAAACGGATTAAATATGTCACAATGCGTAATAGCTTTGAAAGGGAAGAGAAAGCGAAGAACAGCTGCGAGTGGGCTGATAGTGGAGCATGATGAAAACACGCAATGGTTTTGGTTCTTTCTTCCTTCTTTGCTTCCTCATCATTTCTCGGTGGAATGGAAACAGGATAAGTTTCTTGCTGAAGCCATGATGGCCCATGCCACCAAAGATTGGAATGTTGAAGTTGCTCTGCTGATATTCCTCTGGAGGGTAGATCGGCAGGATTATGCTCACTGCGCACATGTTGCCAATGTTGTGGAGGTACCATGCCTTGTATCTCCGAAACACGGTTAGCCACGAAAGCTTTGTACTTTCTGGAACTGGATTGAATCCATTTTAAGGTAATTGTTGAATCCGTCCAACAAAACAGCTTGAATGGGTGTGTGATTGTTGACTTGATTGTGTGAATGGTATCTGCTAGCAACTTTGCTCCACAAAGCTCCAGCTTGGGCAGGGATATCGCTTTTAGTGGGGCAACTCGAGACCGTGACGTTAGTAGATTAACAGACGTTTCCTCCTGGTACACACACTTCAAATAAACGGCAGAGGCGTATGCGAGCTCTGAAGAATCGGAAAACCCGTGGAGTTCCAATTGGAGTGGAGGTGCCTTGATAACGCATCTTGGAATGCGAATATTTTCAACTTTCACCAAGTCACTGGTATATTGCAGCCACGACTCTTGTAGTGATGCCGCAACAGGCTCATCCCATGAACTTCCTTCTAGCCACGCTCGTTGCATGAGTAACTTGGCGTTGACAGTTACTGGAGATAACCACCCTAACGGGTCAAACGTTTTTGAGATTTCCGATAACAAGTAACGTTTGGTAGTAGTAGCGGATGAGTTCACTTTGACAGTGAACATAAATTCATCTGTTGACGGCTGCCACTTTATCCCCAGCGCTTTGATACAGTTTGGTGTAGAGGCGTCAGCAAACTCCATGATAGAGCAATCCTCCCTTAGATGCAATGGAATAGAGTTGAGTACAGCAGCGTCATTTGTACACCATTTTCGAATCTCCATTCCCCCTGCGGCAATGAGTTCAATTATCTGCTGCACTAACTTTATCGCTGATTCTGTTGACGCTGCGGTCCCTAAATAATCATCCACGTACGTTGACCTTTTTAAGGCTTTGGCAGCTTCCGGGAATCTGTCCTTCTCATCATGTGCTAATTGATTTAGACTCCGAGTTGCTAGGAATGGTCCACAGCCAGTACCGTACGTGACTGTTGTCAATCTGTATTCGATGACGGGTTGACTGCTGTGTTCTCTCCACAATATCCGCTGATAATTCCTGTCGTCAGGATGTACATTGAATTGACGGAACATTTGCCTCACATCTGCTTTCAAACCAACTTGGTCGTAACGAAAGCAAAGTAAAATTGTATACAAGTCAGTTTGCACTGTTGCTCCGACCAGTAGTACATCATTCAGTGAAAATCCCGACGTTGTCTTGGCGGAGCCGTCGAAAACGGTACGCTGCTTTGTGGTCGTACTATCTTCTTTAATGACGAAGTGATGAGGTAGATAATATGACGATGAAACCTTATTTGTTGCAAATTCTACCTTTTCCATATGACCCAATTGCTCGTATTCCCTCATAAATTCAACATATGGTTGTTTGAATTCAGGGTGGTTGAGGAATCTTCTTTCCAATGAACGAAGCCGACGAAATGCTTGCTCCCGGCTCCCTCCAAGTTTCCCTTTGTTGTCATTGAAAGGAAGTCGAACTGTGTAACGGCCACTTTCATCACGCTGATGTGTTGCGATAAAATGCGATTCACATTTTTCTTCTTCTATGGTCAGTGCTGGGTGAAAAGGTAACTCTTCCAATTCCCAAAATCGCTTTATTGCCTCACTTATTTCAAATTTGAAGTTGTTGATCTTCACTGTTTGCTGTTGAGGTTGCCCTACTTTCCCAGATAGAACCCACCCAAAGATTGTTTCTTGAGCCACAGGAGCTTGCTCATTCAACTTGATGAGTCCTGGCTTTAGTAGGTAAGGTACGATGTCATTTCCTAGGAGAATGTCAATTTCTCCTCCTTCGGAAAAATAAGGATCAGCTAACTGCAACCCTGCAATGTGGCTCCAGTCCCTGAGATCTCCGGAATCCAGTTTATTGAGTTTTTCGGTTACTTTTGGAACAGCGTACAGTTCCACATCGATTGTGTTGCTGTTGACTTGGGAGTGGAGTCTGAGGTATGTTTTCCACTTGCTTGTGATAGCTTTGAAACCACCAACTCCAGTTATGGTCACATCTGCATGCTCCCTCACCAGCCCCAACCTGTTCATTAGGGATGATTTGATAAGGCAACCTTCGCCTCCCTCGTCTAGAAAAATCCTTACGGATAATTTGAATCCGTTAGTGTCTAGGACATCCACTAAAGCTGTTTTCAATAAAACTTTGGATCTCACGACAAATTTGGAGTTGTTGATGTTGAGCTTGTTTGATGATGATGGCACCATGGTGGTGCTTGCTGTTGCATCAGCTGATGATGATGATCCTCCTTTCTTGAAATCAACATGAATGAAAGTGTTATGTTTCTTGTTGCATTTTCTACAGGTGCTGGTAACTGGGCAGTCCTTAACCATGTGACCTTCTCTAAGGCAGTTAAGACAGACTCCAAGATTCTTGCACGCCTGCATTCGCTTTTCTCCAGACATTTCCTTCAACTCGGGACAGTGGTAAAGCTGGTGTGGGCCCTTGCACTGTTGACAAGAGTTAATGGAAGCATGATTAGTACTGATTTTATGATTACTCTTCACTTGCTGTTGTGGTCTCGATTGCTGCTTTATCGTTCCTCTTGCATGTAGAGTCCTTATGTGTTTGGTGATAAAGCCAATCATCCCATCCAGCGTTGGCGGTTCGTTTCCTCCGAGTGACCTTGCCCACTCGGCCTTTGTATCGGAATCGAACTTGTCAATAAGAAGAACTGTAATGAGGTCGTCCCAATGCTCAGTAGGTCTGCCAAGTACCTTAAGGCTCCTCATACTTTCCAGTGTTGTGTTGAGCATGAGCTGCAGTCCGGCTGAGGATTCAGTTTTCAGGGAAGGCTGGAACAATAGCCTTTTGACATGGCTATGGATGATTTCCCTGTTATTATTATAATGTTCCTCCAGCAACTGCCATGCCTCCACATAATTATTGTCAGTTATGATGAATGTCTTGATTAGATTGTGTGCCTCTCCTTTCATACAGGATTTTAAATATTGTAATTTTTGTGAACCTGAGAGACCTGGGTTTGAACCAATCATTGCGGAGAAAAGGTCTGAAAAGGTAGTCCATTCCTCGAATTTTCCGTCAAAGCTCGGAAGGTGCATGTCGGGTAATTTAACGTGTGTAGGTCTCACGGGTGCTTGTGCGGTGGCGGAGAAAACGAGAATAGTTTTTGTCTTATTTCCGTGTAGAGGTCCTCCATTGGAGCAAGAGCCTGCATTTGCACCAGATGGGCTTCGTCAGTTGTTGTGTTGTCCAAAATCTTCGCGTGGGCGTTATCAATTTTCCTCCAAATCCTTTCCACATTTTCCAGGTTAACTTTGATTGCTGCTGGAGTCACGGCTATGGGATCTAAAGCGTCAATTGTAGCCTTCAGGCGTTGAAGATTATTGTACCACGACGTTCTTTCTCGTACCTCTGCCATAACTTTTTGTGCTGAATTGAAACTGAATTCACTGTCTCTTTTTGTGGCGTTAGCACTTAAAGTTGCACTTTAATTGTTACTGCTTTTTGCACTGGGTCAATCACTAGGATTTAATTATCCTGGTTACGAAGGATCAAAAATGTTTATCATGAAAGTTTGAATTTTGGGTGAAGGACCAAGCTAATTTCTGGTTAGCTA
>CM056172.1:2061816-2102957 GCA_029691765.1 Entomobrya proxima
CGGAGGAAGGAAATAGGAACTTTCCCCGTAGAAAAAGTGCAAAAAACTTTCACTTCCGGTCCATTTAAAAAGCATTAATGTATAATGGGCGCCACATTGCTTCTACTAATGTTCAGGTTTTCCTTTGTTTATGTGTATAAATGCTTTCCACGTTTGGTAGGGTGGCCGGGAGCTTTCCGGCTTTAGACAGCCATTTAAGAATCTGTATTTACAATTTCCAAAGCATAGAGCAGCTTTTGGTACTCGTTTCTAAGTTGTTCTATCTTTCTCTCAAAGCGGGCGCTGGCGTCTCAAATCCTGAAATCCGGATATTTCTTCTGTTCGGTGGAACAAGCATCAAGCTGCCTTTCAAGCTTCACAAGACCTCGCTAAAATGAACCCACTAATTTTTGTTGCATTGTTTGCTAAACCTAAATATTTGTAAGAAAAATTTAGGTTAAATAATGACGTAACTTTTATAAATTATAGTTTTAGTTGGTAAAAATTTTATTTATATACCATTTGGTGACCACGGTTATCAAACCTAATGGAGGGGGTTACGCCTTTGCCCAGGTAGCCAACACTTTGCACATAAATCTTTCAAGCTCAAAGTCTCTGGTCCTACATCTATATCATCTGCATGTAAAACTAATTCAATCTCGTCTTGTAATATAACATTATACTAACTAGAATACCTTTGTTTATCATTCAGAGTAATTAACAAATCATTATTAACAATTCAATTCTCATGTGTTGACCTTCCCTGATCTCACTGGGGCATTGGATTCCTCTCCATGATCATCGTCACTGACCCACTCCAGATAGCCAGGGTTAGTAATTGTAATCTTTAACTACCAGTCTTCTAATCAATCTCTTTGGAACTCGTACTTGGTTTATCCGCCGATGTAATTGGTGGCGTTGACACAGTGCCCCGAAAGTGCTCAACACTATATTTGCTCAAGATCTTCCGAATCGCATCTATATGGGTCGGTGTAACGGCATTCATACAATTCGTAAAACAAAGACACATTAGAGTTTTCTCGTTTGACTGTCATGGCATACTCGATAGGTCGGGCTCCAATGAGATGATCCGAACTCATCCGATTCCGAATGAAGTTCACGATGCAGCCCAATTCAGGACCAGCGATCCAGATATCTTTATATTCTCCCATATCTTTCTGCCTTTATGCGAAATGAACATCTCGTCGAGCATACTCTAGTAACTCTTCATTTATAGGGCGATGACACCATTCAGCTCCTTAAAGCACTTTAATTTCGTCTTTTCAGAATTCGGCCCCGTTGTCCCAGACTGCAACAGGGTTTATGCCCAAGATTCGTTGTACCATCAAGGTGTCATTGTGCATGGCATGGAAATTTTGAAAATCTTCTCCGACTCAAATATAGGCTTCAATCCCATTAGTTGACCCCACACTGGCAAAGGATCGATTAAATCGTTATTCCGGCTTGTAGCAATTTTAATATGACCAGGATACTTGCTTTGGTAGCCAAATTCTGGTGAGAACTCAGAATCCACCAAGATATAACTTTCACGTTTTGCTTCAGCGTATCAAACTTGCTAATTGAATCTACAGTTTTGTAGTCTCTTAGTATCTCTCGTGATAACGCTTTATTCTCGGGCGGAAGAATGAAGGAATCTGGAATCTTCCACTTGTCAATTGTCAAAACATTCGGATGAGTTCGTTTATGACTTGGATTTCTGTTTCTGTCTCTGACGTGATTACGAAAGTCTTCAAACTGTAAGATAGACACAGTCTTGCACCTTTAATTAACAAAAAATTAATTTTGTATCAGGTAATATATGTACCATTGTAAATTTTAAAATATAAATAATTTCAACTTTAACTTAACAATTTGGATTGACAAACATTTTAAAATACATTGCCATGCTCCTATCTAATCTGTGCGATCCTTCATAAAAATTAGCTACGTTCCTCAAAAAATTTTTATTTAACTATTTTACTGAGTTTATTAGCGTAACACAGATGAAAAATGGCTTGGATTATCTTAATTTAAAGAAATACATTATAAATCAGTTTAAATTACTTGAAATCAGTTCAGTTCGTTTTTACATGAAATTATAACAGTATCTAAATCCCCTCTCTTTGAATGGCCTCCAAAGCCACTGCGTTTTCCAAAAGGAGTTCTGTGATACAGCCCGTGTTTCATCTATTCACTGGAACACCTCTTGGACTTCAAAAGCATGATGCCCCCAATGATTATGGCTTGTAGCTCTTTCATTCCTAACTCACCCTCTGCCCCAGCGCTCCTTAACTAGTCGAACTCTCATCGTGCATAGGTCCGAAATGCAAATGCATTTCATAACAGTAGTATCATTTCACCCTGTGAGTCAATGTCCCAGTGATAACATTTGATAGTGTCGGCAAGAGGCGCAGGATATCCCAGTCCACCAAAGGTCAGCAACACGAGCAAAAGCACCTTTTGGAGAGCAGGAGGTTATACCAGAGCTGGGAAGGGATCTTTGATCCCAGATCCCGAAATGCGGGATCTGGGATTGCGGGATCGAAAAATCACGATCCCGAGATCCCATGAAATTAGGAGGATCCCAGATCCCGGGATCCCGAGATCCCATGAAATTGGCAGGATCCGAGATCCCATGAAATCGGCAGTATCCCAGATCCCGAGATCCCATGAAATTGGCAGGATCCCAGATCCCATGAAATTGGGAGGATCCCGAGATCCCATAAAATTTGCATGATCCCGATCCCATGGGATTGTGGGATCGCGGGATCTTTGCGGGATCCTTATGTAATTGATCCCCGGATCCGGGATCTGGGATTGCGATCCCGAAAGATCCCTATACCGAGATCCCACGATCCCATGAAATTAGCAAGATCCCATATCCCGGGATATATTCAATTTTATGGGATCTCGGGATCCCGAGATCCCATAAAATTGTCAGGATCCCAGATCCCGCGATCCCGAGATCCCATGAAATTGGCAGGATCCCAGATCCCGCGATCCCATGAAATTGGCAGGATCCAAGATCCCGCGATCCCATGAAATTGGCAGGATCCCAGATCCCGGTATCCCGAGATCCCATGAAATTGGCAGGATCCCAGATCCCGGGATCCCGAGATCCCATGAATTTGGCAAGATCCCGAGATCCCACGAAATCGGAAAGATCCCGATCCCGCGGGATTGCGATCCCATCCCAGCTCTGGGTTATACCAAGGTCAGAGTAGCCGCCATACCGAGGAACCAGGAGGAAGATAGGGTGGCGTGTAACTTATCAGCACGCACGTCAAAATTACATGAAGGATTATCCACTTTCCAAAATAATCAAGCGTGTAATTATAGTTGCCCTCATGCAATTATAATTAAGCATGACAAATCCAGAGTAATCCAGAATAATCAAGCTGTACCTAGCAATCTTTATAATTGCTTGTTAAGAATCGAAGATTCTTTCTAATTTCCTGTTCCGGCCGTCCGTGTTAGCCAATTTTTCTCCGAAATGGCTCATCCAATTCCAACCAAATTTGGTATACAGACTCAAGTGGACCTCCGACAGAACCCTTATAAATTTCAGGTCAATAGGTCAACTCCATAGGTCAGAGGTCACCAACGGTCAAACATTTTTAAATAGAACCTATATCATGCGGCACATGATTTTAGGTCCATTTTTGACTAGGATTACGAACCCATAGTCCGTTTGTTCAAATTCGGATTGTAAGCTCCTGAAATCAGGGCCTTAATTTTTCAATCTGCAAATTTAATGCATCCATGCTGAGTGACACATGATTATAGGTCCATTTTTGACCAGGATTACAAATCCAAGGTTGGTTTGGGGAATAGATTGCATCATCTATCAGACTCGCTGCCGTTTTTCACTTTTTTACCGTTGATTCTATTCTTGCCGACTTACGTTGATTCTGAAGAGAGAGATTTCTTGCAGAGAGTTTTCGGTTGCACTTTGCATTCAGCATAGTGGAGATCTTTTTTAAAGAGAGAGTTAATTTTCTTGGTCAAAAAGCTAATTACTTTTAATAGAGTTTTTAATAGACTTTGAAGATAAAAAGTTACAGAATAAAGAAAGTAGAGATTTAGAAGCAAAAGCAGCTATTATTGTCCACTTGCGGTTAGCTAAATTGGTTTGCGAACAGAAACCAATAGTCACTATTATGTTTTTTAAAGCTTTTTTTAATGGGAAAATGTTACGTTAATACTTTGCAAAAAATGAGATAGTTAAAGTTTTTCTATGACATAGCGGATACATCGTTTTTGTAGAAAAACGTTTGCTCCTTCTAAATCCAATTCTATTCTATGCTATTCCAAAATCATACTAAATTTAAACCTATTGCGGGCAGTCTAAAGGCGGTTCTAATTAATTTAAAATCACATTAAACGGTTTGGTGGAAAAACATGTTAAACGTATAAGACTCAGGTTGCTGAAAAAATCCAGATTTTTAGGAATATCTCCATAATTTACATTGTCCATGTAAAAATTCTAAGTATTGTTCACTGTTTTCAAAAACGATAACTTTTACATGATATTTTCATGTTACATACCGACAAACCAAATCTACGTACTTTAGCATTGAGCCGACTCAGTTTGGCCATCAGCTAATCCGCATTGTGCTGTCCCTTTTTTGCTCAATGGCCCAGCAATGGCTAATGACGTTGGCCCAGCAACGGCTAATGACGTTCGCCCAGCAACGGCTAATGACGTTGGCCTAACAACGGCTAATGACGTTGGCCCAGCAACGGCTAATGACGTTGGCCTAACATTGGCTAATGACGTTGGCCTAACAACGGCTAATGACGTTGGCCCAGCAACGGCTAATGACGTTGGCCTAACATTGGCTAATGACGTTGGCCTAACAACGGCTAATGACGTTGGCCCAGCAACGGCTAATGACGTTGGCCTAACAACGGCTAATGACGTTGGCCCAGCAACGGCTAATGACGTTGGCCCAGCAACGGCTAATGACGTTGGCCTAACAACGGCTAATGACGTTGGCCCAGCAACGGCTAATGACGTTGGCCCAGCAACGGTTAATGACGTTGTTTAAGGTATTGTACTTCACAATATCATAATAGAAAAATCATGAACATTCAACTAAGCGAAGCAATTAGAAAAATATCATGGAATATATTCTTTAGGATAAACTAATCTTAAAGCTCCCCATCGGAATTAAAATTATTGTTCCACAAGAATAATAAGTAATTCATGAAATTCACAAATTGGGAGGTAAGAGATGTCCTATAGAAGATAATATTTTTGATAAAAAACTCTCTTTTCATTTTGGTTTAGGCAGTTAAAAGTTTCAACCAAACCAAACCAAACCAAAATTTCAACGACACTTGAAACCATCAGTTTGGAGCGAAACGATTTCTGTAATCAAAATAAAATCAAAATTGTAGAAGCCGACAAAAATGCAGCCATCTGTATTGTTTACGTTGAAGACTATAAAAACGAAGTTTTAAGGCAGTTAGAAAACCATAACACTTATCATCCAGCAACAAAGTCTCATTTTAATGCATCTATGGTAGAATTTAAAGATAAATTGAGATGTTTTGAAAAAAGCTGCTATTTGGAAGTGCAAATTTCATCACTTTTACCGTACGAAGATAAACCAGCATCATTTTATATTTTGCCAAAAATACATAAGCCATTTCAATCGTTTCCTAGGGCTAGACCGATTAGTTCTACGTATTGCAAGACCAACAAATACAAAGTTTGATTTCGTTCTTAAGCCATGTTTAAATATTATTGATGATGGCAATAATATTAATGATGATTTCGTCAAACTTTTGAATGAACAGGAAATGCCGAGACGATACGAACAGGTTTCGTTTGATGTCATATCTCAATCAATCAATAAAACATTGTCAATAAAACAATCAGATAAAAATGCAGGCATATGCATTATGAATCAATGTGATTACAACAATGAAATCCAGAGACAGCTTCATGACGAAAATACGTATAGACCATCCACTCGGGTAGAATATAATTTAGCAGTGGAAACTTTTAAAGATAAAGCTAGAATAGCTGGTAAAAGTATAATAAAAGGAAAAAATGCTCTTAGGTTATTTCCTGAAAAACACCAGCCAGCTAAATTTTATATTCTTCCTAAAGTGCATAAAAAATTTGAACAATTTCCAGTAGGACGACCGATATCAAGCACGTTAAAATGTATTAACAGGGGATTTTCAATGCTAACAGATTGTATACTACAACCATTAAGTCTATTAATACCGGATTTAATTATAGATTCACCCCATTTATTACTTTTGTTAAGCAATCTAAAATTAGATGCTACCAAAAAATACATTTTATGTACCGCCGACATTAATGCAATGTACTTAGAATTACCAATTTCTGTGTGTAAATCGAACTGTATTGAATTCTTCATGGAAAATAGAGATAGATTACAATTACCTATTGATATTACTGTTGACCACTTAAAACAATTGTTACATCTTACGCTAGATTATAGCTTTCTAGAATATAATGACGAAATTTTTGTACAACATCGTGGTATACAAATGGGTAACTGCTCAAGTGTGTCAATAGCAAATATTACAGCCTCAAAGGAATTGAAAGCTCAGCTTAATAGATCTGAAATAGTTTTCAAAGGTCGTTTTATTGACGATCTTCTATTAATTATCGATATTACAAACATTGTAACAAACTTAAATATTTGGCTAAGCGATATGTTCAAGCATAGGTTTCTCAAATTTACGTACGAATTCAGTGAAAATTATTTAACTTTTCTTGACATGAATATTATGTTAAACTCCGGTAATACAATATCAACTTCTCTGTACCGTAAACCAATGTCAAAACATGAATTCGTACACTATCTCTCAAGTCACCCCAAACACCTTTTGAAATCCTTACCATATTCCTGTGGTTTGCGTATTATAAGAACTTGTTCTGATTTAAACACAAGAAATACGGAACTTAATAATATGATGGCTAAGTTTCAAAGTAGAATGTATCCTCAACCTATTTTACAAAATGCCATGCGAGTACTTGATAACATTAATAGAAACGAGCTTTTAAGACCAAAGTCCGCAATATTAAGAACATTTCTATCATTCCATAATCCAAATTTACTAATGCAATTCGAATTTAATGATACAAATGCCATTCCAAGAAATTGTTCATTTATAGTTCTACCTTTTTATAAAAACATACATGCTTACAATATCTTAGTAAAAAAAGCTTTCATAAGAGAGTTACAAAGATGCAACAATGCTAGAATTCGTGCATGTGTTGAAAAGGTAGATATTATGATAGCCTTCTCAATACCAAACTCAGTACAAAGATTCGTTGACAAGTTCTCATTGAACATGAACGGTGGGTAGCAGACCAACTCTGTATACTTGTCTATAGTCTAATATCTACGTGCGTATTTCTGTTTACCTTTCTGTGTATTCACAATGTAGTAAAAATCTTGTCTTTCTTCAATGTACGGAAAGCACAAGAGCAAGAAGGAAGTTTTACTCCGGTGGTCAAATAAAATAAGTATTTAATGTCAAAGGTTATATTTTAAACATTTTTTGTGTCATAATAAATTTATCTACTTTGCAGTTTATTGTATATTTAACTGGTATATATATTTTTGTCATTACACACAGAAAACGTTATGACCTTCTGAGTATCATGTAACTTTTTTACAATTTGATAAAGATAGCCACATTCATTTTACAAGCAGGTAATAAATTATAAATTGTATAACATTTTAAATACAACATGATTCCATACAAAGTTTTTTCTTTGTTCTAATTGTAAAATAATTTTTATGAACTGTAAGCCGCCTGATGATGTCAATAAAATAAAGACGAAACCGGTCGCGGGACAAATCAGCAACCAAAGTGACAGAAGCCATTATTACAGTTTATTTAAAACAGCATAACAATCTACCAGAGTACCGGGGTTTGGGGCCCTTTAAGCGCGGGGCCCGGGCCGACTTCGAACTCTGCCACCCTCGGCGCTTAGCCTCTGGCGATCATCCATCTTTACAATTCACCATTGAACGGGAAACTGACCAGAAACTCATAGATGGAGACTTCACTGGATTACCATTCTTGAACGTTTTGGCAAATCGAAGAGAGGATAACTCGATCGGCCATTCTATTTACGGAAAACCTACACATACCAATAGGTTCCTTCATTATACATCGTGTCATCCAATGGCCCACAAGATCTCTGTAGTTGATGGTCAAGTTAATCGAGTAGTAAAATTATGCGATGACAATTACCTTCCTAAGAATCTGGAATTCATAACCAGTGCTAAGACAATGGCTATCCTTACAGTCTCATTATAAGAAGAATCGCAATTCTGAACTGATGACTGAAGACTGAAGAAGACTTCCAAAATCGAGCCATTCTGCCCTATGTGGGAAAATTAACTGATGATTTAGCAAGGCCCTTTCGTAAGCACGCGACGCTTGAGATTGGCTATGTACCCAGGAATACAATTTTCAGTCACATATCAAATTTCAAAGATAGGAAGTCTGAATTTGGGGATGATACCGAAGAATGTAACCTAACATGCAGGTGAATCCAGACAGAATAAATACTAGGGCTAAACAACACATGCAACATATCCATAATGCCAACACTGAAGAATCAGCAGTTGCAGAACACGTGTGGAAATCTGGACATCAAGTGGACCCTAGAAAAGTTTGCCTGATCGACAAGGAAAGCAATACAGTACGGAGGAAAATAAAGGAGGCCTTGTGGATTAAGTTTTCAACAAATACCATGAACAACAATCATGGCAAATCCGTAAAACCTGGTTAGACTCACATCCTAAGGCAAAAAATTTTCGAACATAGGATGAAACTGAGGAAACGGACTAAGCAACTACCTACGAGAAATAATGTATGATTTTCAGAATTTGTACATACATGGAATGAGTTGTTTTCATTTTCTCTTGTGATGTGATGACAGATGAATGGAAAAAATACATTGAAGATATTATTATACGGGTTGTGTTTAGTAAAATATTCAACCTGAAAAAAAGCTGAAGACAAAAAGACGATTTTCCTTTCTGCTTGACTTTGCACTAAAAACATCAATGTGTAACTTAAAATTTTGGAATTTTGGTGAGTTTTATAAATGGTTTCTTATTGCCTATATATTATGGCTATTTACTAAAGTCTGTATTAGTTTTTACTAATTTATATTATCATATTGACAAACTATATATTTTAGGCCTGAAGAAGCTATGATCAGCGAAACGCGTTGCAACTAAAATTCCAGTAAAAATAACTCGTTAGAAGTGATCTCGTATTTACTTGTCATAATTTACGCATTTCATCAAGTATTTCACAGATTCTCACCTTGAATAAAATAAAGTTCAATTACAATCATATAAAATTTTACTTTTAAACGGACTACAAATATTTTTCCTTAAAAGTTAACGTCCTTATTTATTAAACTAAAAAGCTTATCTAATGTCAGAAGTAGCTTATCTTTGCAATTGCCTCTTTCAAAGAATTGTTTCATAAAGTTTCCTAATAGCATTTATTCTGCTGTTTTCATTACTGTCCCTGCAAGAAAACTAAGGAATTTTTAAGGTGTCTTGGATGATTTGGCTTAGCGTGTAAATATACTATAGTCATTGGTTTTGGGTATACTGAAGTACATATTATTTCATTTTCATTAATAATAGATACATTGACATCTAGAAAGTTAAACGTAGTTTCAGTGTATTCGTGTGTGAATTTTAGGTATTTTTGCTTAAGCATAGCATTTAACCATACATTTATATCTGGAACACTTGAGCTTTCAATAATCAAGAATATGTCATCAAAAAACCATTTATTAAAAATTATTTCAGGACGACTAGCAAAAATCTTTTGAATTTTTTGAAGCACAGTAATGTTAGCAACTACAACACTCAAAGAGCATCAAAAAGATTGTAAAATAAGGACGATAACTTTTAAGGAAACATATTTTATGTGATTATAATTGGATTATAACTTTATTTTATTCAAGGTGAGAATTGGTGAAATAATTTAAATATTTGCTCCATTATAGTTTAAATGTATTTAAGATAACGTACAATTCGTATTTTAATTTTTAATGACAACTCCATATTTTTCTATCTATAGCCTGAGGAAAAAATTGCTGCTTGCAAATTAGAAACGCGTTGCTTGAATAACGATAACTTTAACTCATTTTGTCGTGTCGATAAGAAGTTAATCGTTCCGTAACCAGCCTAATCTCAGATCATCTTTGGTTATTTCTTAAGGATTTTTCTTGCAATTTTCGATCGACCCAAAAATTTACAGCATTTGAGAATGTCAGATTTTTTAATTTCATCAAAAAACCCCTGAGGAAACTCACAATAAAGGAAAAATAGAGGGTGGTGTTTCCATCATAACATCTTGATAAGCATTTTTGCTTACTCAAGTACGAGAGACGATTGTCTACGCTACGCACGCTATTACTAGGCCCCCGATAAGGTTACAAAAACACAGTGGAGTATGAATTATATGTAAGCTTTCAGGCGTTTACATTTCTCAATGGCTTACAGCCATTAAGAAAACTGTGCTTTTGAAGGGCTAAAATACTCTTATTGAATTAAGTATGCTAATTATGCCCCTGTTGCCGCAATATACCCCAAAGGATAAATGTATGCTTTATTTTTATGCTTTTTATGCTTCTTAACTATGCTAGTTAACTCTATTATTATTTAGTGGCAACCTCACAAAAGCAAAACGGTTTTTGTATGAATTATGCTTTTAAGACGGTCTGAAATAGTACTTATAAACCTACTACTATTAAATGCGTTATATAAAGGCACTTGCGTTTGAGTGCGTTTTTGGAAGTTGAACTGACAACATCTCCAGAAACGCTTATCCTGAAGATGGTGACTTGCACCGAAACGTCGAGTTATTTTCTCACCATGCCCCCACCGAAGCCTATGGATGTAAACCATAGGCACCAACATAAGAAGGGGAAGTCTAGACTGGTGCAGCATAGACTTTCCTCTTCAGCTGACATTAACACCATTGTCAGCAATGTTGGAGTTGGTGTAGAGCAGAAGGTGTCCGTGTTACGGCATGGGCGTCTACCTGTAGGGTCTACCCATCAAAGCACCCTCCTCGGCGGTGCTTCCAAAGTCGGCACAACCGGGTGCAGACTGGATGCAACGGAGGAGAGTGCATGTGAAGTGGCCCTACCTGATTCCGAAGCCGGCCTTTCGAGGTGCGGGTTGGAATCAGATAGGAACCATTTAACATCGATGGGAACCACCAACATTACCCCTCAAACTGCACCAATTCCCCTGATGTCTCTTAAATTTCCACGTCCAACGGAAAAAACGCTCATAAATAATAAGAGACATAAAAGCGACATCGACCACCAAAATAACAACTATATTAGCAGTCGCTTGCGCACTCATTCTAACAATTACTTTTGCTATCATCTGAATCATCATCTTGCAAATATTTTTTGTTTCTCGTCAATTTTCCTGACGCCATCGTTCGTTAATTTAAAAACTAATTTAATGGACTTCCGAGAGTAAAAAGTTTGCAACTTGCTTTAATAGAACACAATTATTTACACATGAATTTTTCCAATAAGAACCAATGCTAATTTCTCTATGGAAAAATTACGCGCAAACACTGCCATTGGAAAGTTGGCCAAGTTTGCTTGCTTTATTCATTGATTTCTTTCAAAAAGTGTTCCCTGGAAGGAAGACTCGTTTGGTTTTACTTGTCAGTAGAGTACGGCAGTACATATAAATACCTTTTTAAAAAAAGTAGACTTAGTTGATCGGGCAGGTAATTACATTCTTCCCTAAAATACTTCTCTGTTATACGAAGTCTCAGTCTTAGGATGCATGAAAAAAGTATAAACTGTCAAAAAACAGCAACCACTTGATACGAATTGCTGTAATGTTTTCTGTAGAAGGACTGATTATATCGATTGTTTCTACAATATCCTTTGTATCATATGAATTTAAGTTGTCAAAGAGATAATATAATCCACACGTGCATTTTAATTACGCTCTCCACATGCGTGCCCAATTTTTTTAAATGGTGTAACATGTTCATGATGCCTTTGACAGTTGCTTGATTGAATATATCCATTACAGAAGCAGCAAGGTGGTAACACATCGTATGGTTTGGGAATTGGAAGCTCATCTAAAGTTACTCTAGCGGCTTCATTTTGCCAGTCCAGTATTTGCTCAATTTACTTTTTTGGTCTTTCTTAAACTTCGTTTTAAAAACTTTCTAGCTACATCTTCGTCATTTGGCTACACGTTTTTTTTAAAATATGCCATGCAAATACTGCAATTTTACGACAGCAAATGCATATGAAGAGCACTTGTGTATATGTATGACTTGGTCTCAGCCTCAAAATCAGCATATATTACAAATGGTCTAAATTAGGGTTTTCTTCTAGTGGTTGAATTCAAGGTACTTGTCTTAAGGGAATCTGGTCTTTTGAAAGCCTAAAACTGAGCAGTATTCTCTATGCTTATCAGACTTTTCGGACCATAAACTATTTGAGGATTTTTTGAGTACGCAGTGTCTTGCAATAAGTTGTTGGCTTCCATATCGTATCTGGATTTGTCTAGTACCACGATGGCATTTCCCTTGTACGCCGGACATACTACTATAACTCTACGCTTTCTGCGTGCCATAAAGTCTTTTATGATCCATTGATATTGGTGTACTGCGATGTCTGGTTGGCTTTGCTTCGATTTTAAAGTTTTAGCTACTCCGAATCTTACTTTTTCTAGTTGTGCGTCCGAAATCTTATACTTATTTCAATCGTGTATTAGTAACGGCTTCTCCACGTTTATGGAAGACTCAATAAACAATTCGTTGTGATTAGAGGAATTAGAGACGGAGATCATGGATGCCATAATGAAACGATCAACAATGTTTATTCAAGCTTTCGGTTGTATACCACAACCATCATCAGGAATACTAACAGAAATAACAAGACATTAAAATTTAATGAAGACAATAAGTATGTTTAAAAAACAGAGTTGAGGTAGCATTGTTGTTCCATTAACTTGAGACGCGATGAAGTTCCGCTTGTGCGATTCCTTTTGGGTCACAGTCTGCTTTCCTTGTGAGATTAGGTTTCAAAGTGGTAGTGGTTTATTATTCCAGGGGAAATTTTTTATAATTCAATTTATATGAATTTTCAGTATAGGTATTGCCCTTGGTTATTATATGTCTTGAAGTTGTGGTAAGAAATGCGTTAGCGATCCATCCCAAATTGACGATACAGAAAATCCCCGGTTCAGATTGATTGTATTGTTGCTAATAATATATAGATGTTCTTTGAATTTGAAAATATGAAAATATCTCGGCTCATTTTCGTTGTGATGTTGTAATGGAATTTCAAAATTTAGCCAAAGTTACAGTAAGTTTCACTTCAGAATTCGATAGCCCCGCAGTTATTATGTTATGCAAGATTATGTACTTGGCTTGGTTATTTCTGGAACTTGCATTGACTTTTGTGGTTTTGAAGTTGTTTTGGAATTTAGTTGGTTTTGAGTTTATTAAACTTGGCTTCGTGTTTTTGTTTGAGGGTGTTTTTCAGTCATGCGATAACATAGTCCTCCACCATGATGAATGTCCTATTTTATTACTAAGGGCCATGCAACCTAAGGGCCAAACTTTTGACCTCCCAGTTTATTGTCGATTCTGATAGAGCTTTAAAAGTTCTACAATTTGGCGATTTATTGTATATCCTTATCGCTTAACGTTATCGTGATATGAAGGAGATTGTAATTTAAGCTCCCGTAAGGCCCCATAGTACACACACTTTTTTCAAACTCGTGGCTACCCATCGCGCCCACTTTTGATTTTCAATGTTGATAGCATTTTAGAAAGAGCGTTAAATGAGGATATTTTTACAATAATGAGGATGTTTTCAAAAGAGTGGTAATAGTCCCATATTATGAACTATCAGACATAATATGCAAAAGTATCAACCATCGGGAATGAAAATTGTAATTCATTATCAGTCCTCTTGAAGTTGTCAAGGGAGTATCAGTCCTCTTGAGGCATCATACCCAAAATCTTGTGGTTGAGCCTAGAAGAAAGTCGGTCTACGAACTAGAAACACTTAACAAAGCTACCGTTATTTGTCTATTTTTGGGAAATAATAAAGTTGAAGTTCCATAAGCCATTTTGGAATCGTTTGCTATTTATTTCCATCGTCTGGAATCGTTTACCCAGTCATTTACTTGACATTTTGGGGTTCCAGAATTGTCCCACTTCTGTCCCACTACCTCTTGCTGGCTACTGTGACAGACGTCACACCACCAACTATTTCCGCTTTGTGATTATGCAATCGTCATTTCCTTTGCACGGAGGTAATAGGGAAGTTCTTGGTATATGTAATCTTTAACATTACTTTTCCCGACGCTGTCTTCATGTACTCGGGTTTCTTCAGAATACCAGTGGAACTGTTAAACAAACAGTTCGACATGTCATAAATTGAACTGCACTAACTTGAAAATTGATTATTCATGTCATCTAAGCGGTCATAGTGTGTTTCAAAAGCATCCGGCAACCACCGCCAACCAATGGTAAACCATAAAACATACAATACTAAAAACAGAATTCTTGATTACTAGATTATATTAGCTGTTTAACTGCCCGTTTTTGCAGGTTTAGAGTCCATTTAAGTTAATTTAGAGCCATTTTAACTGATTTATAACACTCTTAGCTGGTTTAGAGCCCATTATAAGACAGTAAAGTAAGCGGACATACAACCACACCGACACTAGGACACACTTCTCCTTAGTAAGCTCCCAGGGTGAAGCAGCGAGGTAATAATGTATATTATTATGTGACAACTCACCAACAACAATCTCAAGTCCAATCGATATTGCTCCTTGAGTTGTTATCCTACAGTAGGACTCCTACAATGCAATGCATTGCAAACATCACATTCAGAATTTCTCTTGAAGGGGCTTTAGGAAGCTGAAGGTCTGGTGTTCTTGGCGCAGGCTATTCTCGAGTTAATCAAATTCAAACAGCTCCCACAATGGATTTCAAAGTGGAAAACAAATAAACCGAAACCGATGATCATTTCAAACATGTAGCTGAGCTACATGTATCTCTCTCTGTCCTTCTGATTCTCTGACTCGTCCTATCCTTTCACCCAACGAGATAACAAATCAGGCCTAAAATTAGTAAAATTAAAATCAAGAAGAATCAGGCCAAGAATCACTCTACTAAATTTGCGATGTACTACAATGTACTAAAGGTGCAATTCTGGCAAGTTTTCTGCTCCGAGAGGTTACCTCGCCCGTATTACCCCAGGGAGATAAAAAATCATGCTCAAAAGTTATGCCTTCATTAAAGATGTGCCTTCATTAAAGATGCGCCTTCATTAAAGTTGTGCCTTCATTAAAATTGTGCCTTCATTAAAGTTGTGCCTTCATTAAAGTTGTGCCTTCATTAAAGTTGTGCCTTCATTAAAGTTGTGCCTTCATTAAAGTTGTGCCTTCATTAAAGTTGTGCCTTCATTAAAGTTGTGCCTTCATTAAAGTTGTGCCTTCATTAAAAGTAGTGCCTTCATTAAAGTTGTAATTGTCGTGAGTAAATTTCACGCAAACGGGCTAATCCTCTCTGTTGAAACTCAACACGACTGGATTAATCTCCGACGCTGGAAGGTTCAAACACTCTTTTCAAAATGTTCAGTTAGCTAAGCCTTGTACTTATGCTCAATATGGTGTATGCGTGTATATCAGTAACTGTAACTAGATCCGATATAATGAGTCCAGACTTTTCTGCGCGGCTTAAATTTGATTAAAGCACATCATATTTAAAAATCACACTTGATTACGTATTACGAGTAAAAGTACTTATTCGTTAACTGCGATAGTGATGACGACGTTACAAGACCACCGCAAAGCAATGAACCTGGCGCGTATGGTGCAGCAGAATGACGTGCACATATTTAATTGCTTAGTCATGTTTCTGCAAAATAGGACTTTATTAAAAATTGTAATAAGAAAGCCGTCAGAACGTCATGACTCATGAATTAACCAGCAGACAGGAGACATTAGCGAGAGTGGGTGTCCAGTAAGGAATGCCAATAATTTGCTCATTCCGCAAACAGTGTTAAAACACAGGTATTATTGCTCTAGTTAAGGTAACTTTTCCGATATTTAATCATGCTTTTTAAAGCTTTGTCAATCTAACCTTAATCTTAAACACAAAGCATTGATATCTCTAAGATTGACATGCTACTTATCCCTGCTGCTAACGCACAGTACATGTACTTTTTGGGGTACTTTTTCAGATGTTTAAACTCCGCTATTCGTTTCTTTAACCTGTGCATTTTGTGCTCTGGCAGGCTATCTGGGCATTAAATAGGCCACTTTGCCTTTGAAGGTTTTTTTTTTTGAGTTTTCAACAATACAAAATTATATTTCAATTCGCCTAGCACCGTCAAATTTGAGTTGTTTACTGATAATGTTATTTTACTTTTATGGAGGCAATGAATGTAACTTTGTATTGTTATTGCTAATATAGCGCTGTATTATATTTACCTATATTGGAAAAAAACCAGTTCGTGGAAATTCTACTTCTTTGAGACTACATAAACGATCACAGTTGTTGTGAGTTGCTGTTATAATATCCAAACAAAATGAAGCTAACGAGTAGCTTCCTTGTATTCACAACCGGTTTGGTGTTTGTTTCCGCCAGTAAGTTTTTGAGTGGCTGTTTATTAGAAACGAAATTTGTTATACGAGCATACGAGGATTTATCTCTTTTATTAAAAAACTGACGCTAAACATGAACATTACTACCGGTTCCATTTCACTTAGTGATAGATGTATTCAAAATGGAAGGAGGAACAAAATTTTTGCAACTAAAAAACTACATATCCAAATCTAGACAGCATGTATGTATCTCAGAGTTATTGATTTCGGAGAATTACCTAAAATTTACACTTTTACTGCACAACCCGCTCAAACTTCAATACAAAATGAATCGGCCTCTAGTGAGATTCCTACAACAGCTCCTCTCCCGTCATATTCCCTCTTCTTCACACAACACCAAATTTTGAAACCACACACAAATTAGGGAATTTAAGTCATGAGAAATTCAAATGTTTGTTAAGAGAAATTATTATTTGTAGCTAATTTTTAAAAAATATTTCGTCATTTTTATAGAATAAATATTATTTTCCAAAGTAGATAGTAAGTGTTTCATTATGACCAAGTCACCATTGGGGGAACAGTTTGTGTGATGTGTTAGCCACTACCATTGCCTGTAATAAGACAAATAATATCAAGAGTATCATGTGATGTGAACTGAAGTGGGAAGACCGAATAAAAGTCAATTTCTATATTTAATCCACAGCAGGTTAATATTTATTGTATGTAATTGTAATTTCGTCATGGGACAACTTGATAATTGAGACTTGGTGCGAAATATCTCCGACGTATATGAGTTCAATATCTACAAGACTTAAATATTGATATCAATAAATGAAATTAAAAAAGATAATAAGAAGCTTATGCAAAACTTTGAAATTACAAGAACGCTTAACTTTGGCGACCTCTCATCACCCGTTTTTACTTTATACGGGATTTGGATCATGGTGGCTCTATTTTGTCTGGTTTCGCAACATTATTTCTTCGTAATTTGTGTGGTTTCAAAATTTGGTGATATATGACGGGGGAAAGGATGGGCGGGGACGTGGGCGAAGAGAGGCTGTTGTCGCCAGCTGTCCACTGACATAGACCGATTCATTTTGTATTGCATTTTGAGGGGGTTGTGCAGTAAGAAAGGTGAATTTTAGGTAACTTTCCGTAATCAAAAGTACTCATGATAAAAAGTACATTCATGCTGTTCAGATTCAGGTTTTAAAAAGCTTTCGTGTTTTATGAGTGGGATCAATTTTTGAACGTTATTTTAAATTCTCCTTCCCTTTGCGGTACATCCGTAACCAGATGAAATGGAAGCGGTAGTAAGCGATATACATTTACATGAAATTTTATCCACGGTTCAACCTCAGGTGATAAAAATTGCCATGTTTAGATAAATAAAGTTTTCTTATGATATGGTTGGTTCACAACAGTTGTAAGCATCCAACGGTTTACCATGTTGTTTAGGTCAGCAAATATGATTGCACCAAGGAATATCAATAAAAAATCCGTTTTTGTTCAGAATAAAATAATAATGTTCTTTTAATGCCGTTGAAAATACGATGGAGTGCAACCAAAAATCTTTTTCCTATGTTTCATAAGAATCGTTCAGAAAATTAATAGGTCGATAGAATGTGTGATTCCAAAAACTTTCAGTGCTTGCAGAGGATATCCTAACTTTCTTAACCTTATGTATATTTTTATTGAGAAAAATCATATTTGGATCATTCAAGCAATCGACAGCGTTAGCCACTGCAATTGATAATGAAGTCATATTACCCAACCAACTCATATTTGTCGTATTACCAACAGAACAGATGAACCGTCGTCCGTGCAAATTAATTGTTTATTGCTAATTTCATTTTAATCATAAAACCAATGGAAAAAGATCAACTATGTAACTTTATCTCAATGTCCGATGAAAAGACTTAAAATAAAGTGTTCCTCCAGATAAAGCGTGACCCTAACTCAAAAATTACACACAACATAGGTAGGTCACTCAAAAATCCACTTTTGAAGTGATTATGTGGTTGATCTAATTATTTTTGAAATTGTTATCTGCTTCTGCGAGTACTTGATTCAGCATTAAATTCTGTACACTACTGTAAAACTAAGGACCAAAATTTGCAATTTTTTGAATGTTTCGCATACGACCTAACAATTAAAGTCCATACAATTTTTGCGATAGGGTCACGCTTTATCTGGAGGAACACTTTATTTTAAGTCTTTTCATCGGACATTGAGATAAAGTTACATAGTTGATCTTTTTCCATTGGTTTTATTTGTAGCTTTTTCAACTTATATTGTTTTTAAAGTCCATATTCACTGTCACTGATTGTTGTGACATTTTGCCAGGAACAGGAAAATACTTCAAAATTCTAATTGACAAACGAATTACTTTAAAACGGAAAGTATTTGAATTACAAACTACAAAATACTACTACTTTTTGGGCAAAAATATATTTGAAATACATCAACATTTTAAATTACAATGCACCAGTAGATTTGATTTATGAATACAATTTCTACACTGAGATAAATGTAGATTGCTTAGCTTAGCTGTCTGTATACTCAGAAAAACATAATGTATACACAGCTCATAACCGAATAAACTATTATCTGTGTAAATGAAATACACATACTATCAATTACTGTAAATGTAGTTAATTATAAATAGGTACGTAGTTTCCTATCCCTGAATTTTGTGAAGGACTAGAAACTCCGGAAAAGTCAATCATTTGTTTAAAGAGCAAAGGAAGAGCTACTTCAAAAAATTTCTTCATGAAATATGTGAACTTGTAGCTTAGCTTATAAATCGAATTCACACGCAAATACGACTTCAGTCAAGATGTTGCTAGCATTATAATTTTGAAGCAAAGTAAAGTTCTGAAATGCAAACTTTCATTAGGAAATCATAAAAAAATTAATCAACATACAAAATTATCGTTAAAATATGCTCAGCTAACAAAGCTATTTCGTTGTAGTCGAACTATACAGCATATTACTATGTCCAAAGATCATTGCTATTAATTATCTCAGGAACCAAGATTATTTCTTCAAATTTTCGGTTGAAGCAATAATCTAGAGCATCTCAGAATGTCAGATTTTTTTATTTCATTAAAAAATTCCAAGTAGTTCCTGAGAAAACTCATATCAAAGGAAAAATGGAGGGTAGTGTTTGCATCATAACTTCTTGATAAGCCTTTTTGCTTATCCAGGTTCGAGGGATGATTGTCCACGCGTAGCGTGGACAATTACCATGCCCCCGATAAAGTTACAAAAAAAAGAGTGGAAGAGATAATTAATTGGTGCGAATATAATATGTAGTTCATTACTGATTTTGGCAAAGCATGTGAATATGAAACAATGTGAAACATTCAGAAAAATGTTGTTGTAGTGCTCTTTGTTTAGCAAAGTCCTGTATTATCTCGGCGACGACAATGCGTTCATAGGATTTATAATTATTGCTTGTAATAATTGAATGCAGTTGAAAGTGGTGGTGGCAGGAATAATGGAGTACATAATATCAAACAAAAAATTATGCAGACACCATCTTGTGTGTCAGAGAAAATTATTGTTTGATACTAAATCTAATCCAAAGTTTCAAAGAATAGACGAAGAGCAGAGATAGGAAAATACGAATTTGTGTTGTAAGTAATTACAATTACAGTAATTGAGTATTTGTATTTGAATTACTTCTTCAAAACAAAAATAACTGAGTAATGGCAATTGAAATACTTTCAAATCCCCGTTTTTCCATTAATTGAAATACTTTTAAACATCAGAAGTATTTTGAAGTTTATAATAGAAATATTTTTTGAAACATATTTGATTATTGTTTGTATTCACATAAAAACAACAACTTTGTAAGCATAATTCGGATAAATTGATGATACTGTTCTATGCGTGTATGTGATTTGTATTATTGTTTTCATACCTATACAGAGCTTGTTGTCAATTAAAACGCAAAGCAAGCTACATGACTGAGTGCAGAAATCTTATTCGTACATTATATGTCCTGATACCAAGTTATTGAAAAGTATCTGAGTATTTGTATTTTCCTATCTCTGACGAAGAGGTAATAGATAACTGGATTACTGACGCTGATCTTGGCAAACCTTTAATCCGTCTCCCGTCTTGCTTCCCTCTAAAAAATTTATGAATATAAATTACTAAGGTGGTTTGCGTTTGGCCAATGCAACATTATTAATGTTGAGTTGGTTTTTATATTTCAAATTAAAGAATTACAAGAAAAATGTGCATTTTGGAAAATTGTAGGGTAACAAAAACAACAAATGGGTGGAGTATGTGGTAACAAAATAGAAATATTTTATTTTTCATGTGCACGCCTTCAAATTTGCAAAAGGTATGGTTAGGACCAATCGTCGAATGTCTTATATTTATGCACGAAGTTTATTCTAAAGCAAGAGTGTAAATTTTATATTTTTTTTTGTAAATAGCGAATTCAAAATTTATTACTTATATAAAAAACGTCAGACTCTTAAACATTTTCCTATGAATTTACCTAAATATTTCTACTGAATAAACTTGTTCTCAAAATACGCTGAAATTTTGCCTAAAAGCCATTCTGGGTCGCACTTCAGAACGATACATTGTAGGAACGTGTCTTACGGTCCTAGCCGTATAGGTGTCAAAAGTCTGCGTCTTTATTAGCTGGACTAATGCGTGCCTTTTTATACAATTATGACCTTATAATAATATATAACCCCAATCGGTCGTCCGCCATGAAACTGAAGAGGAGAAACTAAATATTTCTGATCATGATTTCCATATTGATAATGCAGATTTTTGTACAAAGGAAAGTAACATGCATCTGTTACCATCGCATGCGTCGCGGGAATGTCATACATTTCATTCTAATCCATGCTTATGTACACTGAACGGAAACTGTGTTTATGATGACGGAAAAAAAAGTTGCAACAATGCTCTAGGTCAGTAAATGTGTTTTTTAACTGTAAGACATATTTTTCAAGCTATCCATAATGCTACTACCCTTTTTATCTAAGATTGTTCAACCTTCAACCATCAACCATTCATCTGTAATGCAAATCACTGCACTTACGACTGTGGAACTCGCACATGTTTTCTTAAACAAGGTTAATTCACCAATACTTTAGTCAATTTATTAAACTATTGATGTAATTTGGAAGGGTCGGAAACGATACGCGTATGACGTATGCAAGATTCCTTTGCTATGCTATGCGTGTCATCAAGTTAGTGTGGGATTCAGGAACGTATGGACTGGGCGACGGCAATAGCACCTATCCTGCTTATTAAATATCGGCCAAGATACTTGATAATATTGTGTTCCGTCCGGCAGTCCGCCCGTATGCAATTTAGTCAGCAATAGCTGGACCGATTACAACCAAACTTGGTATACAGAGAGTACATGACCTCAGCCACAACCCTGTTTTAGAAACCTATAACAACACAACCTCAGGTCAATAGGTCAACTCTAGTTCAGGGGTCACAACAATTTCCCTTTTCATAACGGGACCCCTAGCATGCGACACTGCAGTTTAGGTCAGTTTTAGACAACAGCATAACAGATTAACAACCAGTTTGTTAAAATTTAAAATTCGCACTATAAGGCCCTCATTCAGGACCTTAACTGCCAGATGCAGCAGTTTTACATCATATATGTTGTGCGACACGTAATTTTACCGACAAACTTAATATACCGACACAATAGATCCTCAGCCAAAACCCTTGAGAGACAAACAGACATGTGACACATAATTTTAGGTCAGTTTTTGACCAGCATTAAACCAGGTTGTTAAAGTTCGGATTTTACGGCCTGGACGATACTTAACTATTCTTTCTTAGAGCTTTATGTATTCATTACATGGCCAGGACGCATGCTATCGCCGTTGCCCGGTCCGTGTGTTCCTGAAGCCTACTATACATGTTATAATGCAAAGGTTAAACAAACATGAATGTACTGTAAATTTTTTAACTCAAGATTTTCAGGAATGCTCAACCAAACTGACCTGTAATAACCAATGTTTCGATATATGTTCATGCAAAATTTCTGGATGTGAGTACGATACTAAAACTGGTGCATGTAGAACGACTGGCACTACAGGTAAGAACCGGATAATTGTTTAATGGGAATATTTCAGTCGACCCTCAAAAAAACATTTGTTCACCCTCATTTTATAATGCCTCATCCTTTCGTGTCAAAATATTAATCATCATTGGCCCTTTAATGATTTTTTGAGGATAAAGTATTATTTTTGTCAATTTCTTCAAAAAATTATGGCTTCGTCCACTAATGACGTCACTTTAAAAAACTGATTTTTCGAGTGACCCACTGACCCCTGTCACTATGTTTTAACATTAGAGGATAGGGCACTTAACATAGGCCGTCACCATTTGACCCGAGTGACCCACCGACCCCTAAAAGTGATGTCATTAATGGATGACGCCTATGGTACAACCTTATATTTTATTCATCTTCAAGACTTTCATTCAGACCTTGTAGCAGGCTTTGGTGTCAACTCTAATTTGTCCTGATGTACTGCTACAACAATAATGCGATAGCCAAATAAACGTTTAGGATCAGTTTCAAAAACATTTAAAAATCTTTCTGTGGTTCGTATTTTGTTCCTTCGTTAGCATAATAGTAACCTGTCACTTGACTATTTTAAGTCCGACTATCTTTCCTTTTCTCCAGTCTCTCTTTAACTTTTTCGTCGGAAAATGAAACTTTGCACCATAATTCAGACTGGTCCTTGCGCAGATTTTTTATGCAAAAACTGATTACAAGATTTTAAAAAGTGTGCTTGGAATCGAAATATACCAATGTAAAATTTCATTTCCGGATTATTTTACGATGAAGACACAGTCAGGGGCCCTTACACAACAAATTTCTGTGTATTTATGTTACTTCTGTAATGAAATCTTTTAAAACAAATGTGACCAAAGGTCAACTTATGTATAGATCCTAGTAAGCAATGGTCAATGTCATTAATGGTCATACATGCTTTGCATACCTATACATAACCGGAAAACTCTGATGTACATGCATTTTATACGTTTGAGCACTAAATAATGGTTTATCCTCAAATAATCATTTAAGGGCCAATGATGATTAATATTTTGACACGAAAGGATGAGGCATGATAATTAGAGGATGCTTTAATGATTACTTAAGGATAAAAAATTACATGCCTTGTTTAATTAGAATTCCGTTAGTATCACAATGTGCTAAACACAAGTGCATATAAAATAATTACGAAAGTAGCCTTTAAAACTTTGAAAGGCCATCAAAAGCAACCAATGAGAGCATAAGTTTGACTATTGTAGTATTGACTATTTATTGTTGTATATATTCATTGATATGGTTGAGCGTAATACTATATGTGCTTCAGCACCTCGGTGAGGTTGTAATTTATTTACTTCCAAACTGACCAATAAAGTATATGTATGGCATGTGTAATTTGGATAATCTATAGCTATAATATCATTTTTATGGGAACAAACCTTCGATGTTGTACAATGGTTAAGTTGCCTGAGGTATCCTCAGCAAACTTTATTGAGAATGTAACCGGGCTTTTTCGTAGAATTTATATTCTTATTCTTGTAGAATTATTCTTCGAAATGATAAAAAGCCCATAGAGACCTCCATGTGCAATTATGCAAGAATCATCTTAATTCAAGTCAAATTGCTGGTCAAAGTGGAAATTACTACTTTTTTAAATTGATTATTGTTAACCCCTGACGAGAATCTAAGTAAAGGTCGAAACGTCGGGATTATTTTGAAACAAAAGTCTAAAATACGCTTTGTACCACCTTTATTTTTTACATTAGAACTTATGTTTCATTACTCTCCTCGTCTGAAGTATAGGCTTATTTGATGGATTAGATTCACCAACAATATAGTCCTTGAAACATGAAATGAAACCCTGGACAAACTAATACCTAAAGTCTTTTTTGAGGTGCACATCAACGAACATTACAAATTTTGTCAGTTTGCGGTTTGCAATTCCAGATATTCACTGTTAAAATTACGACTCATTCAACATTACGGAAAGGTGTTTGTATTACCCAGCCTACCGTATACATTGCACGACTCTTAAATTCAACTTGTTCAATTAAGTTCAATCCAACACAAAATTTCATAAATTTTTAAGAGTCCAAAACATTTGCTTAAATCCCCAAATTTCATGAAGACAATCATCGGTTGGTCTATTTTTAAAACTCCGCTTCCGACAGTTTTATCAAAAATCAATACTGCTGTCCATTTTAAATCAATGGTCAAAGCTGTCGTCAAAGTTTAAATTGGTTTGGTTAATGAGAAAGGAACCGAGATTTCTTTTTCATTGGTTAAATTCTGGAATACGGAGCCGATATTGAGATTGACCCTGGGTAATGCAAGAAAATTTCGTGTTGAACTGCTGCCTGTGTACTGTGATCGGAAAGGTTTCCATACACCTTTTTAAAGCTTTGATTTAGCCCTAGATTGCCGACAAATTGTATTTTGGTTTGATGGCAAATCGGGCTAATGGCTAGCTCAATTATATTAATGCTTACTTTTGTTTACATTGTTTGCTTTTGTATTCGTTTCTTACCTTGGTTTGCATTTGTTAACGACGATTACCACAATCTCAAATATATAAATATAGAAAACCAGTTAATGCCCATTACTGCCCTTTAAAACCCGGAAGGCCGTTGTATCCCGTTTGAACCCATCATGGAGGGTTAAAAAACCGGCGAGTTTCGGCATGTCTGCATGCAAGCGTCGTGTGAACGTGCCTGAATGAACTGATTAGGGAATGAACTGATTAGGGAATGAACTGATTAGGGAATGAACTGATTAGGGAATGAACTGATTAGGGAATGAACTGATTAGGGAATGAACTGATTAGGGAATGAACTGATTAGGGAATGAACTGATTAGGGAATGAACTGATTAGGGAATGAACTGATTAGGGAATGAACTGATTAGGGAATGAACTGATTAGGGAATGAACTGATTAGGGAATGAACTGATTAGGGAATGAACTGATTAGGGAATGAACTGATTGGCTCGAATAAATTGGGATAAATTGATTTGGGGATTAGATAACAGGGATGAATTGATTAGGATGAATACTCCGCGAATTTTTAGCAATAGTTAAAATGCTACGATACTTAAAAGGCATAAATCAACTTGTGAGATATACAAAACTACAATTTTCTTAAGGTTTCTTAATAAAGAAGGAAAATTGTTTATACAATAGGGTTCTAAGCTACAAACGTAGTCACAAGGAGCCAAAGTTTACAGTTAATTCACAACAAAGGATTAGAATAAAACGAATAATATAATATAGAAATGAAAATCCTGAGTCATGAGCGATAAAAAAAATTTATGAACCTCCAACTAAGAATTATGTTAAATTGCACCTTCAACCTCTCAAATCTGCATTCGGCTAATATTCTCGACGTTGATCGGAAGCACATACAAACATTACTGAAGAATTTAACCACGGCTATCCTTTACTGCAAAATATGCCTTCACTCATTGTTGTCTGTTTAGAAACGAAATTCAATGTCAAATATCGTGAAATGGTCAATAGCTTAGATTTTTGAACTTTTCTTGTACACTTGACTACCTAGTAAACGTTTTTCAAAGTGCTCAAACCATTTTTGCTAATATTTATTTGTGTAACACTAGCTTGTGCCGAGTCAGCGGAAGCAATGAGAAGGTGTGGAAGAAACAATGGAATATACTTTCGCGAAGGAACCTACTGTGCAATGTTGCATGCACGTAGAGACTGTGTGGTTCAAGAAAATGTGATTGCTGTGAACATAAATGGAGATAGACTGACAGATTCACGAGGTATAACGTATGAAGCAGGAGCCTCAATTACAATGATCGACCCCGACAACGTCGCCGTTTCCTTTAAAAAGACAATAGATACTGATAGCGCAAACAGAGACGTATTGCTATATGCAACAGGAATATATGGCAATCCGGCTAAAAGGAAAAATAATCGATGTGTAACCTTCAACTTTACAATTTGCGAGGACGGATTTTACGAGCTTTTGGTAAAAACGGTTCAGCTCACAGATGTAAATATCGGTGAAAAGGTAAAATACATTTGAAGTTGCACTTAAACTATTGTATTTTTTTATGAAAATATATCAACAAGTTAATCATAAACGTTCGTCGCTGTCAATTGTACTATTTCTAACCCCAATACTGTGTAACTTTGTAAGTCCACTAGGGTCAAACAAACCTATTCCAAAAAACAGAACTCCAAACAATTTTAAGGGGCCCGAGTTATGGCAATTTGAAACTTTGGCCACCTGGTTGCGTGCGCTGAATACAAATTGGGGCGTTAGAAGATGCAGTGGGGTCTTTAAGAAACTTATTCAAAAAATATAAATAAAAAATATCTTAAGGCACGGGTGCGGAGTTATGACATTTTAAAATGTCTTTTTTAAATTTTGGCCACCAGGGGGCGTGCACTGGGGGCAAACTGGCGTGTACAAAGATGCGGTAATGCCTAAGAAATCTATTCCAGAAAACAGAATTGAAAAAAGTTGTAAGAGAACGGAGTTATACCCTTTCTTTCAATATTTAGCCCTCTCTGGTGATTTTTGTCAAAATGTTTTCAGACCAGCCGCAAGGGCTTCTTGAGAGGCTTACGTTAAAAAACAAATTCAAAAATTCCAATCCTAAAGGGTGCTTTCGAAGCGACTGACGGGCAGACGTAGTCGGAACAGACAATAGGTCCATTTTGAAATTAGCCAATGTCAACTTAACACAAATTTTATTTTGAATTAGCTATTTAATATAAAACTTGGCGATCGCCTTGTGTTTCCTGAAGTGGATGTTGGAAAATTTGCCAAAGGACATTTACATCCAGTGGATTTTGTAGTAAACTTTCATGTCAGTAATAACGTGATAACCGTTCCGGGAGATGCCCATCCAATTAGATTGGAAGAAGGAAATATCACCCTTTCATTTTGTTACGGAACCTGTATTTTTGCAGAAGGATTTTTTGAAGTGAGTGCTTTTCATGTTGTAAGGCTAATGGACTGGGACGAGTTGTCACCGGAACATTGCGCAGACCTTAACGACAAGCCTTTTGAATGTTCTCAATCCAAATGCGTATACAATGAATCTAGTGGTCAATGTTCACATAAAGAAAAAGGTAAGAAAATCATTCATTCATTCGTTTCTAGAGCAAGAATTAAGTCTCATGTCGATCCATCTTCGATAATAACCACCTGCGAAGTTAACTACCTACGAAAAATGCTGCCTGCAAGCATTACTACCCACCAAATAAACCTCTACATCATATTACGCTTAAAAAATCATAACGTTACATAAAGGTAGCTTGTTTTTTCATAATGAACATCGCAAAACAACAAGGTTATGTCTACAATAAATTTTCGATTTTTCATCAAGCAAATAGCAAATATTACAAAGTCCAATTTTTTCAAAAGTAAAATTTTGTGCGTTTTGTCCTACATATTCCTAATACTCTCGGTAGTTCATATGTAAGGATCTAAACACTTAGTGATCGTGATCGGAGTGAAAATAGTATTTCAAATACAGTTACTGAAATATATTCTAAATACAAAAGCCATGTAAACATGTAGAGAAAATATTTAAGCGTATTCTAATTGGACATAGCTAAAACTTCCACAAGCATTGGCTAGTGCCATATCACATCAAAATATTTTACAAAGTCATAATTTTTCAAGTATATAGAAAAGAAGAATTGTACGCATGTGTAAAAGAATTTGTGGCATGAAACTGGTAATGCATAAAATTCGACAGTCGTGTTAATTAAAGCTAAAATAATGAAGTTATTGTTATTTAAAGTTTACATGGTTTTGTAAATTAAGTACTGTAAACAAGACACTACAATGGGCAAAATTTTTCCGCTACTAGTGCTAAGCCTACATTTACAGTTACAGCCATTAATACAATATTAACGTGTGATAATGCCGTGTATGATGCCATTTTCCAAGGAACTCTAATAAATTAATAATAACAGCCGTATTTAGTACCTTAGAAGGAGCTGATTATAATGACTCATATTTGGTCCGGTATTGGTGGCGGACATGTGGATCTTGAGTTTATGTGGCCTTACCCATTGAATGCCAGATCTTAAAATAAAGGTAGATTGGCCATAACTAAATGTGTTTATCACATTGTGTTTTTGCCATCACTTAAAACAAGAACTGATTGAACAGAAGCTCATTTGTTTACATTCAGTTTCAATATGCTCTGCGCTGAACGTGTCATTGAGAAGGAGGCAGCAAATGCCTGACGCTTGTCACACCTTGCCTAACAAAGATACTGACAATAGTGCTGTATTACGTAATACGGTAATTGATGTTACATTTGGGCAGTTCTTGAGCTCAGCAATCGTCCAACTAGGACGGTCCCAGGCTGGTTTAAGAGAACAAATCCTGTTGTTTCTAACTGATGGGGTCAGGTTTTTTCAAATGATCTCTTGAACAAAAATTTCAAACACAAATCCCTTGAAACAAAATCGTCACAGCGGTACATACTTTTGATGTTATTCTTCAGACATACGAATGTCCGACGGACATTAGAGTAGGGTTCTAGTTTGAGTTGGGCCCCAAGCCCAACTCAAACAGAAGATTACCGATAGCCCTTGACGAGAGAAACACCATGGTGGTAGTCCGACCTGTAAATATTACCTTTTGACCCCTCAGAGGTCGAAGTCCAAAATGGTTTAAATATGGTGCTTTTAGTAATGTTAAAAATTGGGGCGTTTAATCCCTCAACAATTAATGTTTGATGAGTATGGGCGGGCCTAACTATTTATGCACACAAAAATCATTCGCATCACACTATTTCTCAAAAAAGAGTTCGGATCACAGGACCAGTCCAACCAGTAAATTATTCAGTAACTAGTAGGGCAGTTTCAGCAGTATTAGTCAATTTTATTAAAGAGTAATTTATTATTTTACAATTTTTAATGGCAAAAGGCCCAACGACAAAATGATAACTTGCTCTTGCAAGGCAGAAAAGGATAGCTCCAGCTTGCTCTTCAGGACTGGGCAAGCTGTGAAGGAGAAGTGATATTTGATGTGGTGGTGGTGGACTGCTGCTGGTGGTGGACGAGAATGATGATGATATTTTTGGGTCGTAAATTTCTTCTGCTGCATGGCTTCATCCTCGAGGTGATCAGCACATGTCTTTCCCGAAACCCCAAAAACTGAATCCTTCCGCCAAAGTTGAGGCAGAACGAGACACCACCGTTTCAACACCATTTAGTAGCCAATTTTGCGACATGTAATAATGACTTGGGTTTTCAGCTTTTTAAATGCATTTTTGCTAATTCTGACTTGGTTCATTAAATTCTTATGAATTTCGGTGAATTTGACTTGGGTTGTAAAACGGTTCATTAGAAAATTCCAGATTTTGACACAAAAAACCCACCAACTCAAGCCAAAATCACCAAAACCAATAAAAATCCACAAACCCAATTCGAAATCACCAAAATTTGCAGGAATTTTACTATCCAATTCAAAATCACCAAAATTTGCAGGAATTTTACTATCCAATTCAAAATCACCAAAATTTGCAGGAATTTTACTATCCAATTCAAAATCACCAAAATTGGCAAGAATTTTACAACCCAATTCAAAATTACCAAAACTTGCTAGACTTTTCAACCCAAGTCAAAATCCAGAAACCCAAGTCAAAATTTTCAAAATCCATAAAAATCCGCAAACCCAAGTAAAATTCACTAAAATTCATAAGAATTTAGTTAGCCAAGTCAAAATTACCAAAAACACCATGTTTCTACCATTTTCTATTTTGACCTCCAGGGGTTTACGGGGTCATTCTTAAGGGTCGAGACCACCACCATTGTGTTTCTCTCGTGAAGGGCTATCGATTGACATATCTGCAAAATCGATTCACCACCCACCTCATTCTAATACTTAAGCCGTTTCTAAGTACATTCGTATAAATGTACGTAGTATATCCTACGTCAACCAGTTTATCCTGAGCGGCAACCATAGGACCTGATTAAGTACGTACATAATACATCCTGTTTATGTTATTTTTGCATCCATGAAATAGTTTATGGACATAGTTGGGATATGATAAGGATGAAGAATGTGCAAATATTGACATTTAATATACATCGAAATAACCAGTTTAGTTTACAATAATTTTATTTTGATAACAATTAAAGTTTTTAAAGTATAGTACACTTAAAAGCACAAATCTGTTATTGATCTTGTCCAGCACGTTTTCTACAGTCTTTTGGGGGCAGGCCTACTACTGGGATTTGGTCTTGGACTAAAATGGCATATTAGACTAAAATAGTCCGATTGGAACTTCAAATAATTTTTATATGCGTAGTCATTCTTCGAGTTCATGCAAAAGGTTAACTAATATCACTTGCCATTAGATAATGGAGACGGGAAAGCCTTTAATATAATATTTTGACACATTTTCAAATGGAATTTCAGAACCCTAGCTGTCGATTTATTATTGCAGAAATGTGAATTTATGACTTGTCATAGTAAGGTATTTGCATTGGAGCTAAAGTGCTGGAGCGCTGGGGAATACGGATGAAAATGAAATATAGCTCTAACAAAACATAGTTAAGTATTGTCAAGGACGTAAAATCAGAATTTTATCAACCTGGTTTAATGCTGTTCAAAAGACTTTCCTAAACTTATGTGTCGCACAGCATATATGAAGTAAAACTGTTGTATCTGGCAGTTAAGGTTCTGAATCAGGGCGTAAAAGCACGAGTTGTAACAAAGCTTGTTAAACAAACTGGTTGTAAATCTGTAATGCTTGTCAATAACTGGCCAATAATCATGTGTCGCATGCTTTAGGTCCTATTATAAAATTTTTTGAAATCGCTGTGGACTCTGAGCCAGGGTTCATGCTCTAATTTCTGTATACCAAGTTTGGTTGCAAAATTATGTATCGTACAGCATGAACTCTGTAAAACTGCTGTATCTGGTAGTTAAGGTCCTGAATCAGGGCCTTAAAGCACGAATTGTAAGTAACTGGTTGTAAAAACCTAACCTAAAACCATGTGTTAAATGCTATAGGTTTTATTATAAAAGGTTGTGAAATCGCCGTGACCTCTGACCTAGAGTTGACCTATTGACCTGAAATTCAATAGGGTTGTGGCTGAGCTCTTGTAGTATCTGTGTACTGAGTTTGAATGTCTTTACCAAGTTTTGCTGGAAAGTCATGTGTTACACAGCATAATGTAAAACTGCTCTTAAATAAGTTTCTGATACAGTGCCTTTATACACGAATTGTAACCAACTGGCTGTAAATACGTAATGCTGGTCAAAAGATTACCTAAAATTATGTATCGCATTTTAATAGGCGTCGATAGGCTGCAGTGGGCGTTTATTTGTGTTTAATAAGCAGACGAGGTCTTCAGACCTAAGTATGCTTTCTGAGATTGCTCTTCAAGTCTGTATACGCCTTCCGTCCGTAGCGCGATCGCCTCCTAGACCACAACAGATATTCAAAATCTGTTTTCACCACTGGATTCCTGGTCACTTAATCCCGCCTGGGACAAAAAACCGTTATCCCCAGACCCCCCTTCCCCAAAATACCCCCCACACCCCCATTAGAGTCAACCATTTTTAAACCACAAGTCCTCCGCTTTATAGGTAATTGATGCCCCTGAGTTCAAAAATGACAACCGTTTTTTGGTAGCTGTTCACCATTAGCCGCTAGGGGACGGAAAGTGGAATAATACAACATCTTCAATATCTCCACAAGTCTTTAAGCTAGATAGGAGAAACTCAATCCACAGGGGTAATTGATCACGCAGATCAATATTCTGGTACAAAGGTTACCCCAAACCACCCTGATCCCCCCGGGGCAGCTCCCTAATATACTTAAATGCACCATAACACGGTGAAATTCAGTTTTAAGAGGTAATTGAGTACGCTGGTCCGGACTTTGACGTCAACATAACTCAAACCATTACTGTAGTCAAAATAAATTGTTATTCTCGTCTGCTTTCCTAAGTTTACAAAAGTTTATTGTATTCCTCCTCCCCTCTCTCTGTTTTTAACCGCTCTTCTTAATAAACTGTCATCCTGGTATGGTATACTCTTCACCAACTTGGGAGTGTCCTTAGTTTAATCTCTTTTTACGGTGGTAAAAGAATCTCGATTTTCCATCATATTCACCTGGTCAGTATATTAATGCAGAATGTAAGAAGGCCTAACTGAGTCTTGACCTTTGTGCATTGGTTTTCCTTCCTACCCCTTACTGTTTTCTGGTTTATTTTATTTTGTTACCACTAGTAAAAATTAAAAAAATAAAATAATATCAAATATTCTTAAGAACATGCCAGCAGCTGACCCACACAGGTCTTGTTCGCTCACAAGCCACTAGAGGTCTTTCGCGCGCATTGTATCTAATATTTTTGTTCTTTAGGCGTCATTCATAAATTACGTTACCTAAGAGGGTCAATGGGTCATTAGGGTTATATAAGTGACGGCATTCGTAAAGTGCTTGAAATCTTCTATTGTTAAAAAGGTTTGACAGGGGCCAGTCAGTCAGAACATAAACATAACCAAATAAAGTTTTGCGTAAATTTAATTGAAACTGTATTTTTTGAAGGGTTTGACTTAAGCTTCAAACTTATAACACACTTAAAAAGTGGCATTTTCCTTTAGTAGCTTACTCTGTAGGTAGTTTTTTCGTATTTTTCGCAGTTGGTTTTCGTCGAGGCTTTCTTCAAGGACCCGTTTATGTCATTATTGTTTTAATTAATATTAAATCGAAATATAATTCAAATTAGGAGACTTGTGCCAACCATCGAAGTCGTGCCCGAAAGTTAAAAAGTAAGCCTGGAATTTCACATTAATGGTGCTTGGTGCTTATCAAAATTGAACAACTCAGAAATCTGCAACCTTCATAAATAATAAGTTGCGTGGTAAAAATATCTGGTAAATTTATACTGATTGCAAAAACTATTTTTTTATGTCATTTCTTTATTTAGGGAATGTCTGAACTTTAATGTATCTAGGATGATTGTTGTGGCGGAACTCTGTATTTGGAAGGATATAGAGAAAAACAGTTATACAATTTTACGACGCCCGGAAGACGGAGGAAGCAGAAGTACCTTAAAGAAAATACTGCCAGCCAATTCAATTCTTGCATTTGGTGTTCAAGAGGGTTCTGGAATACGTTTTAAATTTCAAATAGTCTCCAAAATTCCTCATGCCGTTGGTCCTTGTACTTCGTATGAGGTGGTAATTAGAGAAGTACCGCCAAACCCAAACAATTGTTTTTTGGTAGTTCAAAACTCATGGTTGACATTAGCCTGTTATCCCAACTCCCAACCCGACATGAAAGATATAATAGTCCATATACGTGCTTTCAATGTAAACGTTGGGGCAAAACATGTAGTCATTTGCACGTCACCCCATAATGACTACTGCCACAAAGATGATTTACCGTATGTAAATATTCATGGAATTTGTAATCCTCGGCTATGGTTCAGCCACATATCTATTTAGTAACATGAATTAATTTGAAATAAACGTTAAAAAAAGTTCTGAAGCAATAGTTTATATTGGTCGAACTTAATACTTCAGGAAGATTGAGAAGTATACTTTTTACAATGGTTTACTTTTGCATCGACTTGACGGGGCAAGGCTTTAAATCAAAGATCAGCTGACTTATGGGTCCCCTTCAACTTTCCTGCTTGGGTTGGCACACCACTCTTTGACGGTCTCCTTTTTCCCCCAGGCAGTGCAAAGAGTGGTGTGCCAACTCACGCAGGAAATTTGAAGGGGACCCATAAGTCAGTTGACCTTTGCTTTAAATCTTACTCATGCGTAGGATTTGCATTGATGGCTTGCAACCCCACTTGCAACATCCCTTACCACGTATACATGTATGAGAAGGTAATCAGTAAGCTTAAAAAACAACCACTCTAATTTAGTTGCTAATAAAGTTTCAGACGAAGAGAAACTGAAAAAATAATTTAAATGTCCGGATAATACAACTTCAGAAGCATTAAATCATTTAATTTGCGTAGGCATGGCTAATTCACTCACAATATGAAGGCTTTAACTTCTGCACTGCAAAAGATCAGATTTCCCTTGCTTTTCGAATTTGTGTTAAAGAAATCCAATATTGGTAGCCGATATGAGGTGGAGGTAGAATTTGCTTGAAAAAAAAAACTGAAAAAATATTTAAATATTCAGAAGATTTAAATTGCAAGGGACATGGTTGTGATGAGACAGTTCAGTCAGATCAAATGCTGATCAGAGCTTACGAATGTAGTAAGGTGTGTTCCAAAATTATAAAATCACATATGCATTTTCAAATATTTGTTCACCAAGCCAGTGCACTGCTATTAGTTGACAAACTAATTATTGAAATTTGTGCATGAGTTAACCCCTAACAATATTGCACATTGTCTTCCAGAAAATCTGGTCACTCGATTTTTACAAAACGCAAAAGTTCAAAAATGCCACGAAAAATGGGCTGCTCCGAAATTATAATATCAACCAATGTATCAGCACTGTTATGACGCAATCAGTTCAGAGAAGACAGTTTCGACAATTTTGATAAGAACAGACCCCCACAGTGTTAACCCAAGAAAACATTTGAGAAAATGAATTTGACAAAAATTTGCTGTGTTACCTAATATATATTTCTAGACCAGGTATATAATATATATATACCAACCAGTGGTCGGCATGTGAAGGGTACACCGTATCACAGAATTTAGTCAATATACTAGTATTATGCAGTATATGTTCTACTATGCAGAACACTAAATCCGGTGTATATTTTGAGAAATTGGGTTATTATATGCAGCAAAAAAGGCAATTATTTGCAAACTTTGGACCTTAAATAATAATTATTAGCTCGCTGCGTCTGCAGGTGAGCTTATTAACGAGTAGTGTGTCCGTCCACTTTATTTTTGGGGTCTAGACCAGGCTAAATCGGCTCTAGGCCAGACTAAATCGGCTCTAGACCAGGCTAAATCGGCTCTAGACCTAGCGAAATCGGCTCTAGACCAGGCTAAATCGGCTCTAGACCAGGTTAAATAGGCTCTAGACAAGGTTAAGTAGGCTCTAGACCAGGTTAAATAGGCTCTAGACCAGGTTAAATAGGCTCTAGACAAGGTTAAGTAGGCTCTAGACCAGGTTAAATAGGCTCTATACCAGGTTAAATAGGCTCTAGACCAGGCTAAATAGGCTCTAGACAAGGATAAATATTCTCTAGACCATAATTGGATTATTATTATATGTTTATATGTTTCATATAATCGTCTTCAGCAGCGAGCATTTTAAATGGTTTACCATTGATTGGAATAATTATTTATATTAAAAACCCTTCTTTTTCCCGGTACCCACTCACAAATCATGGTGGGCTGGGTACCCAAAGCTGATTCAGATCATGTACCACAATCAAATTTGGGCGGGTATCCGAAGAGTCCCCTCTCAAGTCGGTGCCCCGAATCCTCTCCCCTGGACTCCAGGAATCCCGGAATCCCCTCTCAAGCCTTTACAATGGGCCAGTATGATCACAATGTCAAACATGGAATTGCTATATATACCAAATGGTTTAATCAACACGAAAATCACTTCAGCTGTCATCCAAGCCTTTGCATTAGACTCATAGCCTACCGGAAATTTATTTTATTCCCTGATATTTTATAGACAGCGTTGAAAGGCACTTTTACCAATCACCACAGGTTGTAACTTGTAGGCTCTCTCAGCATTAGCACACAGTAAAACTGTAAATCTTTCCTTTATGCAACTATGACACTGTTTCTTGTCGTACTCCAAAGTTTTCTTTAGCAGACAGACAAAAAAAGCCATGCTAAGCAGCGTTGTTACTTTTCTGTTACTTGTGGGGCTTCAATCCTGCAGAAAGTGCAGGCCAAATATATTTAATCCACTCGTCAACAGTTTTGACATCTACAGCGGCTTGTTCCCCTGCGCAAATCTTAAAACTATCTTTTGCCCAAGTTTCCAGCTTTCCAGCCAACGTGCTGTGCTACCAGTGCTGTAACTTTGGCACGGATCGACCACTCCGATCCGCTCCCCGCTCTCTTATAAAAAATCCGCACCGATCCACAAATTATCTTGCATGCAATCTTGAGAGGGATAGCTGAATTGTACCCATAAAGGATCGCGCAAGCGGATTTTCGTCGTAAACCGAATTTCCTGATGATGGTTGTGGTATACAACCGAAAGCTCGAATAACCTTGTTATAGTTTTCATTATGGCATCCATGATCTCCATTTCTACTACTTTTAATGACACAAATTATGTGGTGTGGTATCCGATCCGCACCACACCAATCCACGAACCCTCAAAACGCGTAACCGCACCGATCCGCTCCACTCCCTGAAGCTTATGAAATTCTACCGCTCCGTACCGAGCCAAACCGCACCACTCCGCTCCGCGCTATACATTTTCCTCAAATATGTTTATTATTCGTTACAAAATGAGATGAAACTAAGAACTGTAACAACTACTTGGCCACTAGGCTACTACTGACCACCAACCTAGATTGTTGGTCAGTAGTGGTAGTGGTACCTGACAAAGACAGTAGTATTGCATCTAGAGTTATCTTTATCAACATTAGCTCCTTACATCAGGAGACGGCACAGTAGACATTATAACTACTAATTGATTACCTTCGTGGTCTTTCCAATAATCTTGCGGTCAACAATTGATTACAGTTTAAGTCTTGTGACACTACATAACACAAGACTGAACCCCGCTGGGTGCGGCTGCAGTGAAAGAAAGTAAGACAAGAACAGCCAGGATTGTGCAACGTCATCTTTTGGTGACAAGAAATGTAGCATGCATCTAAGATCCTCTCAAACCGATCCGCACCAATAAGTACCAATGAAAACCTGTAGCGTAACCGTACCGATCCGTGCCGATCCGGGCCTTGCTCGAATATGTACCCGAACCGCTCCGCTCCCGATCCGCGGATCGGTGCGGGTGCGGTAAAAATCGCACCACCGGTGCGGAGCGGGTCACCAAGTTACAGCACTGTGTGCTACCAACATAGCCTTCTCTATTACTATTAGTAGAAGTCATCCGTTTACAAGGAGGTTTCGTATTCGTTGAGATAAGCAACCAATCAAGCAACGCAAAGTCAATTGAATCGAATTCTGATTTTCTTAGTTTCTTAAACCTTGAATTCACAGAATCTGCATGGTTTTTTAGTTTATCCCTATACTTCCAAATTGTGGCGACGGGCGGACGGACGCGACTTGTTAATATTTGTGCCAGGAGAGCTTTCGACTTCACTATTTGCGATAACCGACAGATTTCAGCAATGGAAATCAAAGCTCGCATTGGACACTTTACTTACTTAGTTTGCTGCGTAAACCAAGCCACATGGGCTGTAAACCAGGCTAAACTAAATGGGCTCTAAACCTAATGGTTGGATTTTATGATATTTTATGTAAAAATAATGTCGGTGCATGGACTTAGTCTTTGTGACTTCATGAATGCATGAAGTGGGTTAATGTAGTAATTTTTGGGGTAAAGCGAGAACGTAAGTTTAGGACTATGCAAGGTGTGCACATGTAAATACATGCACCATGTAAAAATATGGAAAAAAAATGTAATTACATGTAAAAAAGAAATGCATTTGGAAAAATCAGCATGGAAAAAACATGTAAAAATTATTTTTTCTTTAGAAAATTGATTAAATTAGGAAGTTAGTGTGCCAATATGTTAATTTTATGTTCAAACTGAACTAAAAGCGCATTCAAAACCACATTTGTACTAGTTGTGCCATGCTTCAGCATTTAAACGTGTGAGCTGGGCACTGTAAAACAGTCCTTTTGACTAAAACGTACTGATTTTTTCCATAATATTTCCATTTTACATTTTTACATGTTTTTTACATTTTTACATGTTAAAATGTAAAAATTCCTTAAATGCATGGAAGAACACACTCCTTGGGACCATGATTTTATTGTGACTTCCTAAGCCAAGCTCCAAACCAATTCTGAGCATAAAATAGTAGCTCAATTCAAAAGTACAAATAAGTAGACATTAGTAGTTACATAGAATTTCGCTTAATAGAGCAGCTAGACGGTTATATGAGACATTACTAATTTACACAACTGGGAAAGTGGCGTGAGTAATGAACATGGCATAACCATATTTTAGGAAGATACCAATTGTTTTCTATGTTGGACATAATGTACGTGACGCTCCGTTTACCCCCAGATTTAGAAGGTTCAGGGATGATATATTTATATTTTCTCCAGCTCTAAGCTCTAAAACTATGGAACCATTCCTGGAGTTGCTAAACTCTATGCACCCTAACATCAAAGTAAAGTTTCAACGAGGCAACTCACTTCCCTATTTTGGCACAATCGTATCAGCGCCAAATGGACGTCTCCATACGACAATATACTACAAGCCGACAGACTCGCACTCATGCCTGCCAGCCTGCCTGACACCCTCAAACAACACGTAACACAATTCATATTCTCAATTTCTGCGATTGAGAAGGATTTGCTCAGATGACAACGACTTCGCCCATCCTGTCCAAGAGATGGTAACATTCTTCCGGGGTATACTTTACCCCGAAAACATCATTCAACATAATTTAGATGCCACTTGGATGTCGATTTGCCGTCAAGAACTTGATGGAACATTTCCGTCGATTTTTAAACATTACTTAGACGTTATTACCGTGTCTTAAATTTAGCTTTTTGTATCATCTAATTATGGACACGTTTTATCTAATGCCAACTAGATAACAATTTTAGACGAATGAAAATAAATAGTAGATGCATAAATGTTTCATTGATCATTTTATGTCGGTTTATTGTTTAATTCGCAATTTCTGCGAATTGGACTTGCCAATGCCAAGCTTCTATTGGCGTGGTTCTTCACCTGTTCATAATAGTAATGTGTGTTAGTAGAATGTATGTCTAGGGGACATACTGCATCCCGATTTTTTAACATGGGGGTGTATTACCCTTTAGCACTGGAGGATAGGAGATGATGATGATGACAAAAGGACATAGTACAGGAGTCTATGTCTTGTACTATGATGGGTATTACAGGTTATGATGATGATGATGATGATGGTGTAAAGTTAATGCGGAAAAGGGTTTTTATGTGAGCGAAGCCCAAAAATATGCTAATCCGCAAGAGGGAAATTTAATCCAAAAGGGTGTGCAGAGTAAAAATTCGAGTTAAACAAAAGAGGGATTATTATTTTTAAGTAAAAAAGATAAAATTTTATGCATATATCTCATTCATTCATTCATACATACAAATATACAAATATACAAATTTACATGCGTATCAACATAAATATATACAAATTACTCTGAACGCATGCGTTTTCGTTCATTCACGATTTCTTCCATTTCTTCCAAATGGGAATCGTGATGATGACGTCGGTACATGTGTGTTTTCCCGGATTCCAAGCATGTCGGGTTCAAACAAGTCAACACAGCAGCCTTGATCCCTATCGTCAACAGCCACATCCTCGCGGTACCCGTATCATCCACGGCCACGATGATATGTGCTTTGTTGTCTACCCCGTGCACGGATTTCAGCCCGGTTCTCGAAAATGGTTTGAGGACAGTAATCCCCTACCCTGTCCCACTCGGGTATTTCAGCAGGCATATTAAAATGCCCTTCATAATAACCCGGGATGTGGCAGGCAGCGTCAAACCTCTTCCACTCCGGGCTGTTACGGACGTTGAAGTATACTTGAACGGACTCCCGCATTGCTTGATCATCCAAAGCCAAGAAAAAATTGGATGGGCAGAGATCATATCCAAACCTGAGAAGCTGGTAGGAGGAGGGCATGTATCTACGCATCGTTCGCAAGGTTCTTTGGAGGCCGTGGTATATGTACTGCATAAAAAGCCAAGCCGCATACAGCGAGGTGCCTTGAATAATCCCGAGGAAAAGAACAAAAGAGGGGATTAAGCATCAGAGTAAATACAAAATACATTTTTATGCACATTTTTTCTGTTTGTATGGTTTTGTTTTTTGGTGGTATGTTGCATAAAATGTGTCAAGAAGCCGTGGTTCGGAAGAAAGGATGAGATTTTCCTGTTGTAAACCTCGCTCATGGTCACATTATTCATGTTGTGACCAAAGACAAATGCATGTTCTTCGATCTTGCCATCCTTATGCGTCTTGGCCCGGGTGATGATTAGGTTGCAGTTGTTTCGCTATTTGGTCTTGGAATAGTAACTCCATAAGAAGTACCCATCCCGGACTTTGTTGATGCCGTCGTCAGCAGTTTGAAAATGTTTAATTAAAGTGATATATTTTGATAAAGGCAACATCACCAAACCCCGTATGTGTCAGTTTAGACATGTGCACGTTAAATCGTGCTTTACTCAAAAGTCCGTATTTTGCAGATAGGGCTTTCTGCGGCGGCTGCTCGCGTGCACATAAGGCCTTTCTGTTTTTAAGTTGGCATGCAGTTAGGGCTTTTTTATTTTATTTTGCCAAGTATTTAGGGCTTCTCGTATGCGACCCATCGAT
>CM056172.1:3999846-4032846 GCA_029691765.1 Entomobrya proxima
GTTGCAAAGAAAACAGGCGATTATTTTACAGGTGAATGAATTTCTATATGTCTTGAACAAATGTTCAAAGTACTCTCCTCGCACGAATTAGACGAAAACGTCCTCGTTAGAAAAACAAGTTGTTGCAATACACGCGGCTTTATACGTTTATTCCCGGTAACCAACGGTTTCCCAAAATTCAAAAATATAACGCGGCTCAAAATAAGGAAGTGAGGTCAAAATCTACAAGGAAATGGCCTCAGAGAAGCTGAACGTGTAAAGCCGCGTCCTTGCAACAACTTGTTTTTCTAACGAAGACTTTTCGTCTAATTCGTGCGAGGAGAGTACACTTGCAACAGCTTTTCTCCGCAACATGCAAAAATGCTAAGACAACTGATATACGAACGCTACACGCTTACTATATCATACCTTAAAATATTACGATATACGATACGATACGATAGACAAGGGAGCTGTAATAAGTCTAGAGTAGAAACGATGAGAGCTTTGTAAAGGCGCCAAGGAGCCTATGAAGCCTAATAGGCATTATAAGCTTAGCCTAACATAGGCTGCCTATGTTATTAAGTAGTTAGGTACTCTAAAAAATTACATTTTTTGAAACGACAAGGAAATAGAGTACGGACACAAGAAATATTTTCCTGTATCAAGCATCCTATTCTTTTTCCACTGTATACTATGTCCAGCTCCCTTCGATAGACTATAACCAAATTAGTTTAAGATGTGCTAGAATTTTCTGCGGGAGCAAAAAGTTACCAAGTGAATACTTTAAGTGGTACACGACTTAATTTTATTTTACTGCAAATATAATAAAATTCTCAATGCATGATGTTTGGGCGTTTAATTTAACCTTCAGCATTGTTACAAACATTTATGCGCGACTATTTACTTTTCATAGTTCGACCTCTGTCGGCTGGACGTTTCCTTTGGGTTAACCCGTTTTACCCAACAGAAAACGCAATTTTACGAGTTTGTCCATTATGTTCATTATCATTTTTGAGGTTCTAAACAAACAAACGTTAATTGGTAAATACCCAAGTTTAGGAGTAGTCAGACGGATTCGAATAGCAGTATAGTACAGCTCCGGGTACAAATAATCTAATGCTTTTTAAGTGTTGATATTTGACAATTTGCATTTGAAATTTGAATCACACTGATGCACCTGTAATTGCCAAGCAATCGCCTGTGCAAATTTTCACCTGTGTAAATTACCACCTGCGTTTTGTCCGCACCTGTGTTTCGTAACAACCTGTTTTTTGTTCCCGGTGCTTTATCCGCATGTGAAAACGCCACCGTCAAATTAACCGCGACCCCTATTACATAGGCCAGACCAAAAACTTACCAAAATCCTTTGAAAGTTCTGAATTACGATTAAAAGTCTTAAGTTTTATTGGAGTAATCCGCCTAACAGCACAGCAGTGTGTATTGGAATGAACTTTTTTTGAGAATGCCTAAAACGTTTTCTTAGAGACTTAAAAAATTATCATGATTTTGCGCAACAATCCCAACCTTTTCAGCAATGTAACCGCCTTACCAAAATTTCTTTAAAGGTCTACTTCCTCTTGGGCTCTACATCGTATTTCGAATTATAATTCCAATCTATTTCTTCAGTTTCGATTTCCTAGACAACTACAAAGAATAACGCAAATGCATTAAATCGGAAATGATTTCGTGTTCATTAATGTGTCACTAAAATGTCGTTACAAATAATAATCCGGTACTCACATAAACTCAGATGAGCCAGATCAGGATTTCCCCCTCCACTAATGATATTTTAACATCACGACCTGAATCAATTTTTATTCAACCACCTGCTTCTTATTCTTTTGCAGTTTGAACTTTATTGATTAGCCAAATCAGCATTCAATAACTTTCGGTACTGTAAGTGCACCTTTCTTAACTTTTCCATTTACTCGTCCGAAACATGCTTATACCAATTGCGATGCAGCAACAATTTATTATTTTGATTTTGCTATTGTAAAATCCAATTTCTAACGACCTAAAAATCTGCATGTCAAAATACATACATAAAATTTTGTAATCAATCCTCCGAAATTCCAATGCTTTAATAATGTCTACTTTTCATTTTGAGAAACAGTATCTAAAAATTCAATTTGTAAAACTGAATATGCAATACGAGTAAGCGGTCTTTTACTTTAGCATGAAATTTAAACTCAATTTTGGTTTAAGCCCAACTGATAACTGCAAAATAACGTGTGATGAGTAAGAACGCGTGATGGGGGGACGCAAAAAATAAATCTACTTGGAATTTGAAAGTTTTTGCTTTATTTGAATACACATACGTCGAGAATATTCCATACCAAGTTTCAGTGTCTCAAGTTGCCCCATGACGAAATTACAAGGGTTTGAAATTTGAACGACTTGTTGAACCGTTATTCCGTGAGGATGGAGAGTTGGTGGCTGAAACTTTTTTGGTGAATTAGTAATAGTGTTAGGTTTAATTCGTGACAATATTACGTCATGACCACCCATCTGAAATTTTTTGGAAAATGATTTGTCAAAAAATCTGAAAATTTCACGAATTTTTTAAATTTAAACTGCTGTAACTTACCATATGTAGGATTTTGGAAACTTCTAGAAGATTGACCACCTACGATATTTAATGTTCTTTCTTTTGCAGAAAACCGTTTGCAAAAATTCGAAGTAGTCAGGAAGTTATGCATAAAACTGTAAGTCAACACATTTTCTTTGACTGACTTTCATATGTTCAGAATAAAGTGGCAACTTCTCTAGATGTTTTGGTGCGCCAATTAATGGCACATTTGAAAGCCCTAAAAATGCGCTATCTATTGTGACCATGACGACTTTGAAAATACTTGACCATAGCAAATGCCAGCTAAAGTATTGATGGATTTATGCTTGACAAAACGGGTCCCGATTTTACAAAATCTGACATAACTTTTCTTGAAAATCGAAATTTACAAAAATAAAAAAACACATTTTTGGCGCACTCCGTAGGATCATTTTGACACCTTGACCAATCATATTGGACGTCTTGGTGACAAGTGGTGAATGACAGAATAAGGCAATTTCGACCAATTTTCAAAATTCCGAGTTTTTAAAAACTTTTTAATTTTCGTGATATTGGCACCTATAACAAAAAATATGTGTACATTTGTATTACTGGGGAATGTTAGCAGCATTTTATGCAAATTTAGGTTCATAAAGCAAAACTTAAATAAATTCAAAATTTCGAAAATTGGTCGAAATTGCCTTATTCTGTCATTCACCACTTGTCACCAAGACGTCCAATATGATTGGTCAATATGTCAAAATGATCCTACGGAGTGCGCCAAAAATGTGTTTTTTTATTTTTATAAATTTCGATTTCCAAGAAAAGTTATGTCAGATTTTGTAAAATCGGGACCCGTTTTGTCAAGCATAAATCCATCAATACTTTAGCTGGCATTTGCTATGGTCAAGTATTTTCAAAGTCGTCATGGTCACAATAGATAGCGCATTTTTAGGGCTTTCAAATGTGCTATTAATTGGCGCACCAAAACATCTAGAGAAGTCGCCACTTTATTCTGAACATATGAAAGTCAGTCAAAGAAAATGTGTTGACTTACAGTTTTATGCATAACTTCCTGACTACTTCGAATTTTTGCAAACGGTTTTCTGCAAAAAAAAGAACATTAAATATCGTAGGTGGTCAATCTTCTAGAAGTTTCCAAAATCCTACATATGGTAAGTTACAGCAGTTTAAATTTAAAAAATTCGTGAAATTTTCAGATTTTTTGACAAATCATTTTCCAAAAAATTTCAGATGGGTGGTCATGACGTAATATTGTCACGAATTAAACCTAACACTATTACTAATTCACCAAAAAAGTTTCAGCCACCAACTCTCCATCCTCACGGAATAACGGTTCAACAAGTCGTTCAAATTTCAAACCCTTGTAATTTCGTCATGGGGCAACTTGAGACACTGAAACTTGGTATGGAATATTCTCGACGTATGTGTATTCAAATAAAGCAAAAACTTTCAAATTCCAAGTAGATTTATTTTTTGCGTCCCCCCATCACGCGTTCTTACTCGATATGAAAGTGAATCAAGCCCATTTTGTCGGTTTAGATCACACTATATATATGCTCTATTTGGAAAAAGTGTCTACGGACAAACTGACAAACGGACACGTTATCTGAAGTAACTTTTCTGAAGAATCAGTAAATCAATTCATTGATAGGGTAATGAAGAGGTGGTCGCAAAACTAACTGTGCAATTCTCTTACTAACCTGTTGAAGTTTGACGTCACATTATATTCAATGCCTGCTTGAATGACCACATATTCCATAGATTTACCTGGTTCCACTGATTAAGGCTTAGAATGATTAGTCAAGTGATTATTTGCAGAATAAATACTGTAGAGTTTTGCGGCATAATTTGCAGTTGCATAATAATTGCGGGAGGTTTAAATAGTAACAGTTTTATATTTTTTAACCGTCATATATTTTCGCAATTTTTTAAATTTAAAATTGAACAATAAATTACCCATGAAGGTGTCGCCTATTGCACATTTGTCGTTGGTTCGGAATACGAAGCAGAAACAAAGAGACCAAATTATAGCCGAATATTATTTTTACCGTTGCCTCATTCATTTTCAAGTCTTAAGGTACGTTATTTTGCAATAAACCTTCAAACCGAATGACATAAATATTACAACGTCGTTCAGTAAAAAGCGCGCATTCTGCGCAAGGCACAACAAGCACGTGCCTCTACCTGGAAGATGACCAGTTAAAAAATACGAATTTTTTTTTGCGTAATCATTATGCAATTTTTTTATCATTCTACTACTCGAGTTGAGCATAAGTTAGAGAAGCAGTTATCCTTAAATCAACTCCATCAGTTTTCTTTTTTCCATAACTAAATAGGTTTGTTGTTTTCTCGAATACAGTTTAACGCTTTATAGATTAAAACACTAATTGCATTATTCTGGTTATATCAACAGGTTTATTAAAGTCTTAATAAAGCAATTTCAATGGAACTTTGGTGCCTGAAAATTGAAAAGGGTTTCACTGCTTTACTTACTTTCTCTGCTTTAGGAATCCTGATTTTTTAAATATTATGTATAAATGTTTGTTTTTTGTAGTTGTAATCTTCTAAAACGTTCTACCATTTTGCTTCAAATATTATTTGCTTTGTATATAATAAGGGATAATTAAATAATAAATAAGATAAATAAACCAGTAAAGCTAATTTTTTATTTTCATATAAATTCTAACAAAGGCATTTTTGAAATGAGATATCTTAGAAGAAGGACACGTTAGACTCGCGAGAGGTGCTGCAAAAAACATGTCGGTCTTTGCATATCTTAAAATGTCAGTAACTCACTTCGACATTATATGGCGCCATCAATGGGATTTCACAGTCCGGATTTTGGAACTTTCTTTTTACATTTATTCGTTAGCTAAATGTCCTAGATAAGTAAAAGTTCCAACAAAATCCACATGACGTATTCACAATTTATTTCTCTACAATACTAAAATACAAAATGTGATGAAATTAGTGCTACATGACTGCAGTTAGCAGGTAATATGTAGTAGGAGCGCTTTGCTCATACACTTTTGAATTTCATCATTTATTTCCAAATGTCTTATAATATGAAAAAGATTATTATTGTGTCCTCAAAGTGTGAAAATGGGCTTTCAAAATTTGTATAAAAATAACACGTTTAAAGCAATCACTGCAATAGTAAACTTTTTATGCAAGTGAAATGCTAAAATTTCATTCGAACTGGGGTTTTCAAAAACCGCCTTAAATTGGTTTAACCTGTAATTTCCATACGTAACCTCACAGGCGCGTATGCAGGATTTAAATCTGGGGTGGGCACGCCTTGGAGCAATGTATTTTCGTACGAGCATTTTTAACTTACCCAACCAACAATCATGAACGCTTTTATTAATTTCAGCGGGCGTCAAATTAGTATCTAAACGCTAATTTAAAAATTATACATAATATATGTTTAAGAGCACAACAATAAAACAATATTTTATGTTGTGAAAGATCACTAATCAAGCATCAGGGTGGCAGAACTCAATCAAGACTTGTGCACTGCTTACAACAAAAACAAAGTACACAGCCATTATCGCTACCATGCATGGCCATGGTAAGGCTGTCTTCATGGTGCTCCTAAGCTTTCGGGTGATAAATGTAAGCAAGAAATCATTCTTACTGCTGAAGCAATAGATAAATATAAAAAAACTTGCAAACAATTTTTTGAGAACTTGCAAATATTTTAAGAAAATATTTCCTCAGAGCTTTTTACTGTTTCAAGCATGATGCCTCTCACATAGTTCAAGTGTTGTCATGCGTACAAAGCAAAATATTATTACTCGTCAAAATTTACAGATTTGTTGAAAACGTTGGTTTGACAGTCATCAACATTTGTTATTTCTTCTTCTAGTTTGTTTCCATGATTGCCTCATTCAATGCATGAATTTGTTTTGCAGATTTCAGATAAATGAAATGAGTTATTGGACGTGGACGGCGGGGCCTTCTGCTGATTCAACGACGTCATTTTGAATTCCTACACTTGTGTAAGTTGCATTTGCATTGGGTTTGGAGGTTACAAAAACGTTTGTAAATTGAGAATATGTTTTGAGCGTTTTCCCGTTTTTAGAACATAACTGGCATATACGAACCCTTTGAGTAGCGAATTGCATAAACAATGTTGCATGACAGTGTAACCATTTCCAAAATATCCTAATTTTTATTTGGAAGGAACGGATTTAGAGGATAACATTTTAAAAACACGTTGGTAATATAATTTTTGCCAAACAAAATAAATATGCAGTCGAAATTTTGAAACTTTTATTCAAAGTTATACATAAAACCCATTGTAGTTACTCAAGCAGACGGCAAGAACACTCGGTAACATTTGGCGAAGCACGTCGTGTCTAACTAAATAAATTTGGAAGCGAGATGAACACTCGTATAGTTTGGGGTTTGTGATAATAAATAACGATTTAGGCTAGGCAATATGACTTTATGCTGCTGATCCGTACAGAGGCGTAAAGCTGTGCAAATTATTCTTTTACAAGTGACCTTTCAGTTTTTTAAAAGAAATGAGACACGTTCTTAGCATGAACGATGATATAAATAATTCTGAGCAAATTGAATTAACAGTTGTCAAATATACTCTTCTAAATAGTTCAGAATATATTTTATTAAAATTTTAAAATCTTTTGTCAACAGTTGAAACTTTTGGCATTCTGGTTAACAATGACCACAGGCACCAAGTCCGGGGTAGGCACGTGCCTACCCCCTGGCTACGTCAATGCTAGATTTACGCTAGCCGTGTTACAAGTAGACTGTTGTGGTAAGTCTAGATTGTAGTGTGGAGTTTTTAATATTTTTATAAATAAAAATAAAAATTTTGATTCGAGCTTGGAAGCATTTCATAAGCCAACTTAAAAAATATGAGCAATTTACACAAGACAAACCAACCATTGTACTTGTGTGTCCATTTGTACGGTGCATTTATAATGACCATATTATTTCAGACAAGATTTTTGGATCTTCAAGCTTACCTAAAGCTGACTATTTAGGCAAACAAAAATCAGTTAGTGGTAGATAATGGTACATTTATTAATCTTTGAGTAACAATACAATTTGAATGACGTCTAAATTTTCAAAAAAAATATACTGAGTACCAAAACTTAACTAATGTAGTATATTTTGTACCTCTTCAATTAAAATGTTATGTTACAAATTAGTCTGTCAAGTTTTGCAAGATCTGAATTTTACGACGTAACCCATATTTTATTCAAACTTAGGTACACCAAATGAACACAGTACTGATGAAACATTTACCGAATCGAATAACCCTTTTTAAAATATAAACCGCAGATATATAATAAATGAAGCTTCAACAAATTCCAGGAGTAGTCGTTGAGTTTGCTAAACTGTCAGCTTGGTGATAATAAACTAAGGGATTTAAGGGTTAAATTTTTATAGAAACAATGTGTATTGTACTTATTTTTTCCGCATTAGCTATAGACTTAAGCTTTGTTCTCAGCAAAAAGTACAATTTTTATATTCATTGCTGGCAATGATTATATGCATACGTGCGACGAAACATGTATCCTTACTTAAAACATGCTTTTTTACAGGAACACCGAGTGCTTCTATAAAAATAAAAATTTATTTTTAAATATATTTTTATGACATTTTTGGGTACCCAAAATGTTTCTACTTTGCTTGTAGTCCCATAATGTTGAAGATACTAGAATTAGTATATGCATAATCAAATTTGGGTAGATTGTGTGTAACAAAATATATAATGTAAGGACAATTCAAGTAGTTTCGAGGGTATTAACTGGATTATTTATAATAGATACCTACAAACCTACATGGCATAAAGTCATTTACCGTTTGCTTGCATGTAAAGAAAATTTTTATTCAAATAGCTTCTACTTTGTGGCTGAGCAAAAGCCAATGAACACTCTCACACAAAAACTTTGCCATTGAACGTCTCACTTTACAAAAAATCTCAGTCTCGTTACAGTTGAAAAGTTCTACTGTGAATACCTTTCCAAAAAACTTCAACAACAAGAAAGTTGGTACTGCTAAATTATCCAGTGGTATCCAAATTCCGTTTTTCGTGGTTTACATTTGCTTTTAAAGAGTGCCTCCTAACCGATCTTTGAAAAGTCTTTTGTTAAAATGTGCTTATTAAGAACGACTGTCAATTCTTCCAAGTGACATTTATTCAGTAGACACTAAAACGCCTGGAACAAAATGAGTTCTAAAAACCAGGTTGTAAAAAAGTCACGAACGTGCTTAATGTGTAACCTGGTATTGTGGAGTCCCCAAGGTTTAGTTAAGCACATACGAACGCATACAGGAGAAAAACCATACGAATGTACCAGTTGTGGAAAAACTTTCAAGCAATCCGGTTTGTTAGTCACGCATTTAAAAGTGCACTTACCTGAAATAAAACCTTTCAAGTGTGAAATATGTGAGAGAAGTTTCTCCACTAAAGCTTATGCAAAAGTACATTTGCGTGTTCACACAGGTGAAAAGCCCTACTCGTGTGATATTTGTGGTAGACCTTTTCCAACAAGCTCGTCAGTCACTGTTCATCGTCGCACGCACAACGTTGAAAAACGGCTTAAATGCGAGTTGTGTTCGAAATCCTTTAATAAAAATGACGACTTAGCTATGCATATGAGATCTCATTTGGCGGAAAAACCTTACAAATGCGACCAATGCCCTAAGGCTTGTACCACCAGAAATGCTCTAAATGTACATAAGCAAGTGCATATGAACAATGGTGGAAAGAAATATATATGTAGTATGTGTGGACAGGAACATTCAAGTAAGGCAAACGTGAAGGCACATATTAAGTTCGTTCATTTTCGCGAAAGAAAATATAGCTGCAACTACTGCAATAAGAAATTTGCTAACAGTAACAATCTGAAGATTCACCAACGTATTCACACAAACGAAAAGCCATATCAATGCAAAATTTGTGGAAAACCCTTTCGGCAGATTCAGCACCTTGTCGGACATATGAGAACTCATACGATGGAAAAACCATACAAGTGCAACATTTGCGGGGTTTCGTTTCCTCGAAACGAATCTCTTAAGAACCATCTGGCGTTGCACGGCGCAGAGAAACAATTTGAGTGTATGTTTTGTGCTAAACTGTTTGTGAAGAAGACTTCTCTGTTTAACCATTATCGCGCACATACACTGGAGAAACCGTTTTGCTGTCAGCTGTGTGACAAATCATTTCCGTCTTTGTCTTCAAAAATAAGACACGGCCGTGCGCATCATAAATAACGGTTTTCAAATTAACAGTGGTTTATTATATACCATTAGCTGAGACTTTCCTAGATCCTGTGTAAATTTACTTATTGTTTCAAGCCTTATGACTTTCATTCATAAATAAATATGATATAAAAATTTTAGGAATTTTCATTGACGTTTATCAGAATTTTGTTTTCAGAATTTTTTGGATTGAAATCTCCGACCATTCACATATGATCTAAGCTGACTGTTAGACGGTTTTTGGAGAATCTGGGGTGTGTTTACTTGAAATTATTGCTTTTATTCTTAGATACCATAATAAAGATATTTAGGTTAATATAAATTCTGTTTAATTAAGTAATAAATGAATGTCTACATACTCTGAAAACGTTTTATTAAACTACAATTACTAATTTTTGTTTTATACTGATGAGTTTAAGCTAGAATTTATAGAAATAAATATTTTTTAATTAAATATACATCTTCATAAATCGCATTTTTAACAAGATTTTTTAAAACAGATTTACTGTTGCTACAAACGCTATTATTGCATTTTTCGCTAACCCCGTGTCAAAAATGTTTGTTACATTACTTGTATTTTTATGATGACCATTTATTTTTAAAATGTTTGTTGACACATACCGGTTGCCATAATATAACATACAGTTTAGCTAATTGGAAATTTTGTGCATAACTCAATTGGTCGATTGAATGGTTGAAGAAGACTGACCAAAAATAAATTTGGGGTTTCGAAGATGCTGGGATTCTATAAGAAGAGGCTCTTCAGGAGCTACAGGCTACAGATTAGCTGGTTAACTACAAAAAATGAGCAATGGTCAAGTTACTTGATATATTGGGAGGGTGAATTAGTGTCCCGTTTTAAGCTTTTACAATGCGTGTCCCGTTGTAGATGAATGAAGTAATAGCTTGAATTGGAGCAGGATACCTTACACTGGCGTAGTGTTTTGACAAGGAGTTATTTCTGGCTAGTGGCTTTGTCTTGTTTAAGGTTCAGTGACTGAACTTCAGTCCTCATGCCTTAAGGGCCTCAGGGATGGGTAAAGGTTTGAACGGAAGAGGATGTAAAAGTTGAAGACTTGAAGAAAAGAGTTAATGCATTTGATGATGGTGATGATTGCTAAGCTCATTAAAATCTTAAATAACAGCTTGTTGATTAGTGATCATGAGAATAAACAAAATGATTGTCGGTCCCTGTTTACCCGTTCTATTAGGATTTTCATTTTAGAAGCATATAATAAAGCAATTTGTAGTGATGATGTAATATTTACTACGATTTAAATTTTTTTTATAAAACTTGCAATATTTTATAAACATATCAAATGCAAGAAAATGAGACGACGCTTCTACCGATGTGCATTGCCACGAGACACTTTATGCGTAAAGCCTTATTGCAAATTTTGTTGGTGAGCTTGCTAGTATGTAAGACAATAATGTGTAGAAGTTTTGTGGGGTAATATGATATAGATAAGCAAATTATTTGCCAAATACTGAATCTGTTAATTCATGTCAAATTAAAAATCAAAGTTATAATACGGTTCTAACAGTAAGTATTTTAAAAAACTTTTTTCTGTAAAGTTTTAATTATTTTCTAGCCATCAATTTGGAGAAGTACATTGGAAGTCGTAAGACTATTCAATTCGAATCGAGATTTTGCTATTTGCAGAAATGCAATTGACAAAACTTTTCTTTCGTGTTACAAATATAGTATAAGTATACGTATTTAGAAAATCTGCTAGTAATATAAAGGTCATCGTCATCGACACAACTACTAGCGACACATTCTTGGTGCTCGTCAAATTATCGATCGTCTTTCTTATTGATCGTTTATGACCTTAAATATTTGTCGTTCCTTTAATATTGCCAAAATCCATATGTACGTAAGCGAATACTGAGGCCCGTACAGCAAATCAATAAATTTTTCTTCATTTATAAACAATTTTTGTCTTCCTACACGCTGCTGTCTGGTTTGAAGAAGAAGAATTGACACAGTTAGTATAATTTTTTACTTAATGTTTTATTAGGCACAGTTTATAGCACGGTATTATAATATTGCATTCAGAGCAATTAAATTAACTATAATTTTGTACAAAGCCCTAAACAAGCTGAAAATGTAAACAACTTTTGATTTATTCGTCAACTTGCTAAATTTTTTACATGTTTGAAAGGCGACACAAATTATCAATATTTTATTCTTTTAAAGATATATAAAACACTGAATACCGTTTAAAGTTTTGAAACCTTTTTCAGAAAATTTGTCCAGCTTTGACGACGTAATTAATACAATAGAGTGGATAGCAATTTGACTGATGCAACAGAACACATGTGCGTATAAAAATGGCATGCGATGAACCGAGTTTACAAAACAATTTTCGAACTGATTTTGGGGAAAACGTTTATATAATCAGAAAAAACGATTCGGATTGAAAGTTTGACCTGAGTACTGAGTAAAGCGTTCAAAAATCGGAAAATTGCGATTTGTGGAAAACATGTTGTGCAAATGTATTTATTGCTTTCAAACAAAAACTAGAAGATTTTGAATAAAAATGCATGCAGGCAAATGTCTTACAAAATCAAATTATTAATAGCTAGCACAAACCAGAATAGTATTAAATAGCGATAGAAGAAGATTCACATGAATAATCTTATTTACGGCATAACAAATCACAATGTATGGGAAAAATGCTGCAACTTTAACCACTTTATTCAAACCAGTTTGAACCCGAAGAGCAACTAATAAGCTCAATATAATCACAGTTTCAATTTCTTGATTTCCTTTCAATTCTAAATTCATAGCAATAGGGCACCACATAAAGGCAAAGAATATAAAAACTTGCATTGCAATAGCAATTTTATAATCAAAATCAGCACGGATTCTAGAAGCTATTGCGTGTTCTCTATACATCTTTATATCTTCATGTGTTTGCTTTTGAAATCTACGTGCATTTACCATTTCTAATCTGTACAGAATTTTAATACAGTCGATAGGAAACATGATGGAAGGGTATAGAGGTTTGCAAATTATTCAAAGTATGCAGCAGCAAATAATGCTAAGTTTTTGTTAAAAGGTTACTGCAGGATAGGGTAGGGCTTTGTACTCTTAAAAGATCCACGTTAGGCTGTTTGAGTTCCAACGAACGAATAGAGTAGATCCAATGGGAGCACAGAAACTGCTAAATATTTACTCACAGAATCAAAACTGATTTTAGAACGGTCAACGGCGACTCAAAATACTCAAGAGCTACTGAAAATATTATATTCTGAGCAAACTACGTTTCAAAAATGCTTAAGCGTGTTATTACTTTCTAAAATCCGGTTCAAAAACCTAATTGTATGGTATGTCATCCAGTGGTATATCATTTGTTACTATATTTGGCTGTATTTAATTTGAATCAAGTATCTAATTTATATCCTGCTCGTCTGTTTCAACCAAATTTGTAATTTTTTGTCCTGAAAAGCATAGTAATTTGAGTGTGGTCTTGACAAAAAATGACATATGTATGTTGTTTTTTTTAAAAAGATCAACTTTTTAAAATAAAATGTTGTTTCATCTTTTTTATAATTATCTAAGCTAGACTTTAAAAAGTTGATTTAAAAATATCGGTTAACTGTAATCGTGATTGAATTTAGCTACTATTTCCGCCTCTCTTGATTACAGGTTTGATTCTATCACATGTTTCAGCTAAAAAGTTGAAAAATCCGGTTTGATCTTACAGTAATTTGCGGTTGGTTTAAAAATGAAAATTACAGAGTCGGGACAGCTAAATAGCTGGTTTGTAGACTCGTTTTAATTTGTTTTGCTCTAAAATAATTTGACCGAATAATTTTGTAACCTTACATAAAAACCCCTTAAAATGTTCACAATATGAATTTGTGTTTTATTACGTTCATAACCAGGAAATTAGTTTGCTTTGGTGAAAATCTACCACGTATTTTACTTACGACTTCATTTAAGTACACAACTGCCACAACAAGCAATCTATCTCATGATACCCTTAGGCACAGACCTGTTTAAACGCACAGTCAGTATCCCCACCAAAATGATTGACGTTAAGCAAGACGATATTTTGTAACTGCCTAATAGATCAAATTGCTGAAAACCTACAAAAATCCATAGAATTGAAAGTATTAAATTAGGTCTACTTACTTGATTTGTTTCATAATTTTACAAGCAGCAGCAATAGGCACAGCGTTTAGTCTGCTACATGTTTGAGAAATACCACGTTTCTGAGTGTGTTTGTATAATGCCTGTAATACTGAATTGCAATCCCTGAAAAGTGCAATTGAAAAAGCACCAAGGCATTTATGCAAAAGATTGTTTAGCTGTAACGACTTTATAAAATTTAACTTAAGAAAGATACGGATCTATTCTGTAAGATGTTCCAAATGGAAAGATTGTTTCGTATATCGCTAAGAAATCCCTTGATTCAAGTACCTAAGATCTACGTTTAAACAATTTAGCTCCAAAACGAGGAAAAAATCAACAAATGATTCATGAAACCCAAAGAATATAATATACATAAATGCTTTTATGCTTCCTAAACGTATATTCTAGCCATATAAATATTTCTTGTTTGTCTACAAATTTTCGTACAGAAAAACGACAAAATGTGAATAAAGCCATAAAACATTTAAAAAATTTAAAATAATTTGATATTTTTAGAAAATGATAATGCAAATTTTGAAGGTTTTACTGCATTAAGTTATTATTTGTCTAAAATATCGAAATAAAAATATGCCCATTACGAATTGTAAAAAGGAGTGGCATGATATTTAAATCCCCAACGTAAAAATCCCCAATTAAAACTTGGAATTTATGCTATAACCAGCATGAAAGCAAACCGGAGAAGCAATATTTACAAGGTCAAAGTACATCGTTTTTTATTTCTGTTTTTCTAGTATTCGGATTCTAATTATACTGCACAATAATGGTATAACGTATTTTTCCACAATTTATATTTGCAACCATAAAAAGTCACAACATGCAAATTACGCGAATGATTTAATCCCTTATTTTCATACAATGAGGTTGCGTGTCAATTACCTGTTATTAATATGTTATGTTCAATGCGTCTTTAACATAATACTCTATCTTAAAGCCATTGCTGCACCCATGCACGAGTCATGCAGCACGACAACCTAAACAAATGATATTGTATTAAATACCAAAAATTTATAGAATTCATGACTTTGTTACATAAATATGAGGATATTATGTGTAGATTTTTTGAAACTATTAGGAACACTCCAATAATATACTCTATATACACTTAATATACTTATAACTTACCCATCACATTTTTTAACTCTTTGCTAGCTTAACTGGTGTTTAATACTAAAACTCAATCCAAATTGACTTTGTGTTTCTAATGATCCAAAACTATCATAAAATTTTTCTTTGATTATTAGGTATTTCATGTTTCTTTTTTGGAACAGATATGTGGTAAATGTGTCTGAGCTATCTTATAGTTACAAAAATTGTTTTGAAAATTGTTGGTTTTCAATAAGTAAAATCAAATACTATGTAAAGTGAAAAAATATACTAGATCAAGTTATGGTTTAGTAGTTCATTTATTTTAATTTAATTTTAATCCTACCATGTAGCAGGTCATCTAAAGCTACATTTATATGAGCAAAAGCATTGCTTGATAAACACGATGATGTTCTAGTAATCCTAATTCAAAAGCATGATATAATTCCAGAAAATATTTAAAGCAAACAACACTAGTTTTCTTGTGCATTGTGTGTGTTATTGTGCGTATGATTGTACTTTGTGTAGCTAAGTTTGTGCTAGTTCATTTAAATATTCTGGTTAAATAGACCATACGTAATTACTTTAAAGTTTTTGGTATGCTTTATTAACACGTCTTTCAGCGTGCAAACAGAACAAGCGGCACCTATGTGTACGCATGTTCGTTTAGAAACCTCTTTCTCCATCCGTACGAAATAATATATTAAAACCGACTCTCTCTTTGGTGCACATGTACATAGCTTAAAAAATGGTTCATTAAAAACCATTATGTTTTGAGCATTCTGAGCAATGCGTTTTGCTTGGCTCGTTCACAAACAAAATCCGCCAAGCTTATAGTAAGGACTCCAGCATTCAACATCGACAGAAGAAGATTTACATTGCCAATTTCTTCAACCCCAGAACGAATTAGAAGAAAAAGTAAAAATGCCACAATTTTACCCACCCAATGCAAAGCAGTATAAATCCGAACAGTAACCAGCAAACTTAACATAATCGTAACACCAATCGTTTCTTGATGTCTTTTCAATCCTGAATTTATAGCAGTCGGGCCCAACACAAAGAAGAAAAATGTAAGGACTTGCGTTGACCTAGCAACTTGATAATCAAATTCTGAACGGATTCTTGAAGATACTGCGATATATCTGTATACTTGTATATCTTCATGTGTTTGGCTCTGAAATCTACGTGTATTTTCCATTTCTATTCTGTACAGAAATTCCCCAAATTCAGCAGGAAACATGATGGAAGGATGTAGAAATTTGCAAATTATTCCAAAAACGCAGCGGTCAGTAGTGCTTGTTATTGTAAGAAGGTAACTGCTGGATAGGGTTTGAACCTTTTGAAGATCCACGTATGGCCGTTTGAATACCAACAAATGGGCAAAACGAGCACACAAACTGGCTGAATATATATTCACAAAATCAATACCGATTTTAGAACGGCAAACGGCAACCCAAAATGCTTAAAAGCTACTGAAAAGGAAAAGAATTATATTCTGTGGAATTTACGTTTCAAAACTGCGCAGGCATGTAATCATTTTGAAAAAACCGATTCAGAAATCAAATTGCAGTGTATATCATCCGGTGGTATATCATTTGCAATTATATTTGGCTATATTTAATTTGAATCAAGTATCTAATTCATATTTTGTTCGTCTGTTTCAAAAATTTTTGTAATTTTTGATTAAAAGCATAGTACTTACAGTGTGGTCTTGACAAAAAATAATATATGGTGTGTATGTTGGGAAAAGTCCAACTTCCTGAAATAAAATACTAAATTTCAAAATTTTCCAAAATTTTCTAATAGTAAGCTAGAATTATAAAGGTTGATTTAAAAATACCATTTGACTGTAATCGTCATTCAATTTCACTGCTTTTCCTCCCATTACGATTACAATTATTATTTCAGCTGAGAAGTTCTAAAAACCCGGTTTGATCTTACTGTAATATGCGGTTGGTTTAAAAATAAAATAATACGTGGTGGGAATAGCTGGACAACTGGTTTGTAGACTCATTTTAATTTGTTTTGCTCTAAAATAATTTGACCGAAATATTTTGCAAAATCACTTAAAAATCACTTGAAACGTTCAGAGTAGTAGAATTGTTTGTTTTGGCGTTCGCAACCAGAAAATCGGTTTGCCTTGATATAAATCATCCATATATTATACTTACAACTTCAATTAAAGGATATGGTGTATGGTTGTAATCAACTTTAATAAATACGGTATATTTACATTACTTTACCTAATGGAATTTTCCACATTTACCTAATGGAAAGTTAGAACTACAAAAGTTGGTTTAAAAACTGATTAGCTGTAATCGTCGATCAGGTCAACTACTTTTTCCAATTACAGTTTTTGTTAAACCACATATCTCATTTAAAAGGTTCTGAAAACCTGGTTTGGCCTTACTGTAATTTGCAAGTGGTTTAAAAAAAGAAAAATTATACAATTGGGATAGCTAAATAACTGGTTTGTAGACTCGTTTAAAATTGGTTTGCTTTGAAATAATTTGGCCGAATACTTTAATAGCAACTAAACGTTAAACGCAACTAAACTAAACGTCAACTAAAATCCCCTTGTTCTGTATTGAGTGTTGTTTGTTATTAGCTCGCTGTGTCTGCAGAAGAGCTATTTAAGATGTCGTGTCCGTGAGTGTGTCCGTGTGTCCACTTTATTTTCCGTAGACCAGGGTAAATGGGCTGTAAACCAGGATAAATGGGCTCTAAACTAGAGTAAATGGGCTTTAAACCAGGCTAAATGGGCTATAAACCAGGCTAAATGGGCTATAAACCAGCATGAATGGGCTATAAACCAGCATAAATGGGCTATAAACCAGCATAAATGGGCTATAAACCAGCATAAATGGGCTATAAGCCAGGATAAATGGGCTATAAACCAGGGTAAATGAGTCTAAACTAGGGTAAATGGGCTCTAAACCAGGATAAATGGGCTATAAACCAGGATAAATGGGCTCTAAATCATGCTAAGTGGGCTATAAACCAGCATAAATGGGCTCTAAATCATGCTTAATGGGCTAAAAACCAGCATAAATGGGCTGTAAACCAGGATGAATGGGTTCTAAATCATGCTAATTGGGCCTAAAATAGGGTAAACGGGCTCTAAGCCAGGTTACATGGGTCTAAACCAGGCTAAGTGGGTCTAAACCAGGCTAAGTGGGTCTAAACCAGGCTAAGTGGGTCTAAACCAGGCTAAGTGGGTCTAAACCAGGCTAAGTGGGTCTAAACCAGGCTAAGTGGGTCTAAACCAGGCTAGATGGGCTCTAAACCAGGCTGAATGGGGCCTAAGCAAACTAAAAGGTCACTTATTGTTATTACTTGTCATGATTTAAAGTTAAGGTAGTAGTTCAAAATTTCGGAGTCTTATGTACCCAGGAAACTCATCGTCTTTTGCAGCGAGCATTTTGAATGGCTTGCCATCAACCGGTTGCGTGATTAACCATGAAACTGGTTTGTCATGGTGAATAAATCAACCACATGCTTTACGTACGACTACGTAAGTGCGGTAAACATAATAATTTTAAATTACAAATGATTACTTGTTGGGGTCAAAATAATTGAAAAAGTAGGTACAACAGCGTTGTACCATTTTAAAAAATTGTATTTTTCAAGTGATCAGACTCAAGTAGAAAAAATTACCTGCTAAATAGTCTTACCTTTAGCCACCGCTTTCTAGCGCCATAATGTGAAGCCTACTCTAGCTCTGGTTAGCCTGGTACATCTACATTTTCCAGCTTAAATTTCACGTATGTGCAGGTATGAACAACTCAATATGTGTTATGTTTATGTTCAAATTTTCTATCTACACTAATCAAAGAGCAGTCCATCAGGTTTGGATAAGGAACGTCGTAAAGCTGCTACAAATTTGAACACTTATTTTCATATAAAACATGTCCATCAACTATTTGTTTTGACGAGTAACGAAAATTCCATAGGCTTTAGAAGTCTTACAACTTTGGCTTCCTTACCAACGAAAACCTATCAGAATTATAGTGTCACAGTTTTGTAACGTTCGGCGTGTAGTTTGTACTAGTTTAACCACAACCTGTAATGGGGTTCTCCAAAAATCAATTTCATTGTTTGTACACCTTGCAAACAAAGGACACGCTGCCTTCTGTTGGATAATAGATTCGTTTTAATTATGAAATTAAATACATATTAAACATTAAATTCTGCAATCCACAATTGAATGTACTAGGGTTCGCTATTTTTCACAAATTAGTTCAAATTAAAAAAAAATCTATTTGCTTAGGAATCAGATAGCTTTCAAATAAATTACATGAAATACGTTTTAAGTAGCTAAGAATTACAACACTGAAATTACTGAAACGTGGCGGAAATGTTTTTTCTCACTTTTCTGTCTTCCCGTTTGTTTAAAATGCAAATATTAAGGATTTATGTCTGATAAGAAAGTAGTGAAGCCTTTACGCCATCACTTTCTAACACATTATCTGTCGGATTTCAATCTATGTAGAATGCACGTCTACGACCCTGGTCTTCATAACAAAACTGAACTGTCAATAACATGTACCTTTTATAAAACTCTAAATTTATCATAAAATTACAAACTCATTATCCTTTTATATCATCATAAATTTACTGATTGTTTTGTAGGTGTTATCTTGTTTGTCTTCATTTATCAATATTGCTAAGGTTTAATGCCACTTGCGTTTATACACTTGGTTTTCGGGCCTAGAATTGTTACAGATGAATTAGCCCCTAATATTGTTAACTAATACTTGAACGTAGTGGCGGTACAATGCTACATCTTACATGCAACATGAACCATGAACTTTGCGAATATTGGATTTAATATTATTTTCGGTGATGTTGGTCGTAAATTCAGTTAAAAATATTTATAATAATAATACGCTTTATAGGTTGTTTAACACAAAGCTCAGATGTAGTCGTTCAGAAACCAGGAGTGGTTCTAACTAATCAGCATGAGAGTACGAGTTATTTTTCCTAACATTGGAACGTGCACTTGTGTACTTTCTCTGTACAAATCTGTAGATCAAGAACAATACGCTGGTAGTTTATATGCTTACATAAAGGAATTCTTGAACACTTCTTCATTCATACTCTAGGCAACTTTAACCCAACGTTACAAAAATTCAGCATATCTCGTCCCAAGATGTATCATACAACACTTGAAATCCCGTTGGTATCATCACCATACAAATGAATTTTCGTCTCACAGCATCAACCAACACATGCATTTTGGAGCACATTCAGAATTAGTGTTACATTGAAAGCCAAATTTTTAGCTTTAGGTTCTGAAAGTTTCGTTGAAACACGCTGAGCCACAGCAGAGTTATAACTTCCACAAAACACACATAAATTCAGTAGCATATTTTCAACCCAAAAGGGTTTTCCACTAATTAAGTCTATATTTCCGAGAAATAGTGCAACTGATAGAGCCTTTTTTGTTTAATTTAGTTCAACGAAAGACAAATCTATTTTTTAGAAGATTAAATGAAACAAAGTCTGCACATGAGAATGGGAATTTTGCAGTACCACTTTTTACCGGCATTTTCTTAAAACTACCATTTTGCGATTTCAGATTGGATTTTAACTTGCATGTAAAAAAGCTGCATTTTTGAACTATTACATGAATAGGCACTACAAATATAAAGCTAGTTCCATGCCTCTGCTTTTATTAACTATATAATTATTTGAAGGCTTGGTACAGGATGGATATTGTAGTACGGTGAATTCTTAATGTAAACAGTTAGGATTAGAATGTTTTCAGTTTAAATATTTGACAATTTACATTTAAATTTTAAATCCAAAATTTACCTACCACCTGGGTGTATCATACTAGTGTTTTTCCTACAAACATCTTTCAAAGCTAGCAGTTTGCAAAGACCTTACTAATAAAAATATATTTACCGTATTTACTAGTGACATCCATAGTTGCTCATTTTCTAGCCTATGGCAAAGAATGGCTGTAACTCAACCGTTGCCAATTAATTTAATGTATGGTTAAATCAATAAACTTGCAAGAAATAGGTATACATTTGCATGTTTCTACGAATATATGGTTGTTGTAGGGAGTGACTTCAGGAGTCACAAAAGAGTTAATTTGACCAGTGTTCTACAATGCCAAACATGTTACTGCAAGAACGCTGAATTTTTCACATTTTTCAATGAAGTGAAGTGACCTTATTTTTAGTACCATCTCACTAAGGATACTGTATGTATTTTCCAGTGAGTTATAAAAGTTTCCAACTAAGCATTGAAGGATTTTCCGCACTCGCTGCACGCTGGTTACCAACTTGTTTTGCACAGGTGTCGTCTTGCGTTTGCAACTTTCTTATTTCGAATATCGGTTCTCCAATCTGCTTAATCTTTATCACGTCATCATTTTTTGGCACTACAAGTACAAAATGTATTCGTATTTTGAGTTTGCGTAAACGTTCAGCTAAAAACAAAACTATTGCGGCTATCCAGAGAATACAAACAAGGACAATTATTGCAAGTAAGTGTTCCAATCCCATATAATTTGCTGTGGTAACCACTCTGTCAGGCGAAAACTCAGTGGCTTGTACATTTTTTTCAAACCTTTCTGCATAAAACGCCCAGTCATTCCATTTTTGCATAAATCCGCCTTCTTTAATGCGCCGGAATGTTTTCATAACCCAAACTCTGTTAACTGTATGCGTAATATGGAATACATGGTTTTCGCTAAATGATTCAGATAGTAGGAAACACTTTCCCGAGCTGTCATTTGTTTTTGTAATTACTTCTTTTTCCATAGCTAGCATATCGGGCACATGTTCTCTTGATTCAAAAATAGCAAATTTGTTAATCAGAAGCCTGACATACGATTCGTCGGAGTTCCCAATTGTTTTGTTGTAGTAAATACTGCTTTCCAGTAAATTCAACAAATTCCGTTTTTCAAATTCCCCAAACCTGAACTCCCACGTAGTAGGATCAATATAATAAAACCATGGCCACACAAGTTTAAATCCCCTGAACAACAGGTCACTTAGCGTATTGTATGGCTTTTCATGTTTATAAACAGTCACACTAGTGGTGACCTCGTTTGTGTAATACGGACATATTACCATTCCAAGTAAACTTACAAAAAACAGAAATTTCGTACGCTTACGTATGTTTGCAACAGACCAGCCTAGAAACTCTCGTAACAAATCAAACAAATTATGTTTTAAAAGTTGATTTCCAGACAAGTAGATTGCAAGTCGGGAAATAGTTGCAATGGAAACCACCAAGCAAACCATACTTGGTAACGACAAAATTCCTATCCATGAATGCAAACTTGCAGACAGGCCTTGTGTACTTTGGCGTAGACTTATGCAATAAAACACTGAGACACTCTCAACCTTATGAAACAGCTGACTAGTTTGCAGGTATGCTTCTTGCGCAAGACTACCTCCATTACCGATTGAAGATATTGAAGGGTCAAAAAATTGAATTCCATTTCGTTTAAACAATTTAAAGATTTCTAGTGGTGTATATACGAAGGTAAAGTTGTGATATTTTGACATCATCAATGCATTCATGTTTGTGCCATAACATTGTGAAGAAAACCGTCTCAGATTTTTGCAGTCAGTCTGAGCCTCTGATATATTTGATACAATTATGATTTCCTGCTTTTTTCCATTCACAAAGAATTTTTTGTGTAGCAACAGTGGATTTAATAAAGCATGTTCAGTAAAATTTGGAAGTGTTTTCCAAGGAACATATTTACCACAATATCCAAAGCAGTAATACCTTGTCAATGTGTGATTAGATGGCCCAATTTGCACCAAAAGTTTTGTAATAGGCACATTGGCGCCTATATCGGAAAACAAGGGCCTAATGAGAAACAGGTTTTCCAAATTCCAATTGTGAATAAATATCCAAATCGTTGACACAAAAAAGGAAAGTTGATGAAATGTAATATAGATGTTGTAGATTATATACTCTCTATCATATAAATCATGTTTTAGTGGCGCAATTATAATCACAAAGGGCTGGCTGTATTTAAACCGGAATGTAATTCCTACATCACTCTCATATAAGATATTAAATATCATGTAACGCAGGTCTGGTACTTGAAAATTGCAAGTTGGTTTAAAGGAGTGAATCATTAGCTCATGCTGGATCATGTTTGCCCTCAATACATTTACTAGGCGCTGAACAAACGTTTGGAAGTATACCGATTCGCATAAATAATAATCCTTTAAGCGATTCTCTAAAAAACCTACTTGGCATTGAGAAATACCAACCAAAACGGAAGCGAATGTTATCAACTTAAACGGACAATACATTCTTCACTGAAGTTTAAATTTTTGCAAACTTTTTTTAAAGTCAATATTCCGGTAAACTAAAATAACAAGACAACTAATCACAATGAAATTACTTTCCAACAATCTTCAATCATATAAAAGTGGATTGGGAATTATTCAAACTTTGTTTAAATCGAAAACAAATTGCTTTGTAAAAATCTGCTAGGACGGATGTATGGAATAATTACACTAATATTTTAATATTTTTTCTGTAGCGTTGACGCATAAATTCATCACTGTTTACAATCTAAATATTTCAAGTTTGCGGGATCGTTCAGATTTGGTTGGGATGTTTTTATTCCAGTGTAGCTACTAGACAATATATGCACGTTTGCGCAAATAATAATACTAGCTCTCCTAATATAAATATTTTCCTTTCGGTTTTGGATAGCTCTTGTAAATTTTGATATGCTGGGTTGTTTTCGTGACACACAGGTTAATGGTGTGGTAAATCTGAGCCCTCAAATAGTAACGTTGATTAGGGTTTCTTTTCTTTCTCTAAATACAAAAATCTATCTAGGCACATTTAGACACTAGTTAACATAAATAAACGAGAAGTCTAATTTTCATTCACGGCGACCAACTGCAACGTCGCAAATGTGAGACAAACATTTGGTGCAAAATTCAGTCAAATGTTAAAATAGGTTGCGATAGTTCGTCTTTTAACTTTTTAAATTTCTGGCTGCTTGGTTGCTTTTAGTCTTGCTAAAATACGTAGAAAAACTGTAAGAAGGGTTCTTCGTTTGCAATATAAATTCTGTATTTACTGGATTGTTTAAAAATATTATTAGAGAAGCTAGTGCAGTTTATTACTGCTTTGCTTATATCGGATGTTGTAGCTCATGATAAATAGGCAAAAAGAAGTTTGGTGGATGAAACAAGGCCTGTAAATGAAAAGAGCTTCCGGATACCACTGTATAGACAGTGAGGAATAACGAGCGTACGAACTAACAAGGTACTATGGTAGTCAAAGGTAGCACAGTAAAATATCCTAGCAGCGCTTTTGTAGCACATTATATTACTTACTCTTACGGTAGCAAGGCCTCTAGAAGTGATAGCTTACGGATACCAGCAGCCGGGGATGCAAAATCTCGGCGTCTTGACATCATAACTATTGGGTAAAAAATATTCCAAAATTAAGAAAGTTTTCAAAAACTGGTAGGAAAAGAGTAGCAGTAGAAGTGATAAAAATTGGATAAATTTCGCTGCCGGGAAATGTGGACGATCCGGAAGATTTTACATCCCCGCCAGTGGCAACAACGAACAACGTACCTGAAGCAATTGCTTCTCTTACTCCGTTTTTGTACATCAACATTTTAAGCGACATATACAAAATTATAGAAAGGGTGGCAACCCAGAACCAATTAACTAAATTAAAAAGCTCTTTACATATTATTCCGCACGTAGCGGTCAGGAATATGAGACCGTTATTAGAATATAGCAAAAAAGCAAAAAACGGTGGTGGCAATTTGCCACTGGCAAAGGTGGTATGTCACGATCATTCTATAGTTAATTAGGTAATTTTAATTTTGAGGTATTAAGTGATGGGTAATAAAATAATGCACTTTTCAGCTCTTTTACTGGACCTCATTTTCATGGCCAGCGTGTGAGAGTTGCAGCCTATATCGTGTGCTCATCATCATCGTGATTTCCTGCTCGTCAGTATAATTATAAGATTACTAGATATAAGATTGTAAACTACTAATTGGTGAGGTGGTTTATGAACGGGCAGCTGTTTAAGTAGTAACCGACTCACATAAATCCTAAATTTACTGTATCGATTATTATTACATAATATTCTACGTAGTTAGCATCAACGCGTTGAGCTTAGTTTGTTAAGGAATAATTTATTTGTAATAGTTAGTAGTTCATTTCCATTAATTAATGTTTGTGCTACAGTTAATTTACACCATTGATTAATTTCCTTTTCTGTTCGTTCAATAAATTGTCAATTCAGTTAGTATCCTAAGCAGATATCGTTTTAATGCTCCAGCGTTATTGTTCAGAATGGAATGATGTTGTATGATGATGCAGCATGTAAAATACTAAAGAACGGTTAGGTTAAAGTATTGCAATCTAGTTACATTTGTGTGAACTAATGATTTGTATTTAGTGGTAAATTCTGTCATGTGTAAAGCACCTCGCTGGAGAGAAATGTTGGAATTCGGTGTGCCACATCATCTTTGACGTGTAAAGCCCATGCCTGTTTTACTAGCTAAAATCTGTGTCTTGTCCATGTAAGAGTGTGAAAGAGAACTGAGAGTCTGTCTACTAAAGTCGTCGTGTGAGGAGCAAAGTAAAATTGCTGTATTCTGCAGATATTTTTACCTATCTAAATTGACTGGGGAAATTCACTAATTAATCTTAATTGACTATTTCTGCTACCTATAAATCACTTGTATAATAAATTTGACCTATCCTTATTTTATTCCCCAATTCTCAACAGTTTACCTAAAAGCCACATTATTCGGCCCAACATCATTTTCCAACTTAAATGTGCATTTAACCATAAGTCACCATCATATCGCACTAACCAGTATTCGACGAACTGACATAATTGCAGTCAAAACAGTTATATTTCTTTGTAAAGTTGATCCATCTAAATACGCAGCAAACTTCTCAAGTGCAACAATGAGGGAGTAACATTCTCGTTCTACAGCCGAGTAATTCCGCTGAGCAGCGTTCAAAGTTTTGCTATGATAAGCAATTGGGCGTTTATTTCCGTTGGCGTCCTGCTGTAGAATTATTCCCCCGGTTCCAGTACTGGAAGCGTCAACTTGAAGAATAAAGGGTTTTGTGAAGTCCGGATGCTTCAGAACCATGTCAGATGACAGCGCCCGTTTTAGCTGGTGAAAAGCTGTTTCAGCTTCTGTAGTCCAGCGGTATTTCTTTTTCCCTTTCAGTAATGAGTTAAATGGATAGCAAATATCAGCCATTTTGGGAACAAAGTGGCGAAACCATCCGGTTGCTCCTAAAAATTTTCTTAATTTCTTCTTTGTATTTGGAAATGGAAATTTCAGGATAGCTTCTATTTTTTCGGGGTTGCGACGAATACCTTCTGTAGAGATTATATGACCCAGAAATTTCACACTGGATTTTCCGAATTGACATTTGTCCTTCGAGATTGTCAAATTAGCTTTTCGTAGGCGTTTCAGTACTTCTTCAATATGACGCTTGTGATCCTCGAAGTTTTCAGAAAAAATTAAAATGTCATCTTGAAATACGTATGTTAAAGATTCAAGACCAGCAAAAGCTCGATTCATCAGTCGTTGAAAGGTGCTTGGGCTGTTTCGGAGCCCTTGTGGCATCACGGTGTATTCAAACAATCCTTTACGAGTTTGAAATGCTGTGTACTTGCGATCCTGTTTTCGTAATGAAACCTGCCAAAAACCGTTTTCCAAATCCATCGTCGTCAAATATTGAGCTTTTCCTAATAATCGTAAAGCGTCATAGACTTTCTTCATGGGATAACTGTCTGCGATGGTGTGTTTGTTGATGTAGCGGAAGTCATTCACTAACCTCCACCCATTTGGCTTAGGTCTGAGTACAACTGGCGAGCTGTAAGGTGAATTGGACTCTGTTATTAATCCTTTAGATAACATTTTACTTACGATTTCGTCAATGATGGCATGTTTCTGTTGAGAGACAGGGTACGGTCGTTGTTGTTTGGGCTCGTGAGGTGTCATGTGAATTTCATGTTCCAATAGGGTGGTGTTGCCTAATTTTTCATTGTTTACAACTTCCGGGTAATCACGAAGAAGTTGCATTAATTCTTCGTATTCCACTTCACTAAGAAGTTTGAGTGCACGTACTGCAACTTCATTTGCATTACGTGTTTCATTGATCTGGAATCGAATGTGGGGTTGATCACGGAACCACATTTGTAACAAGCCAAAGTCCATACTGATTCCACTATTCCGCAAAAAGTCCATTCCAAGGATCATGGAATAGTCGCAGTTCGGGACAACCGCAAATGTGTGTGTGAAAGTACGCCCGCAAAACTGGAACATTCGTGTGATACGTCCCGTGGGTGTAGTTTTTGTGCCATCTGCTAAAGTCACTTGTCCCTTCTTCCATGGTTTGATTGTGTCATGTGGTGTGACAAATTGATCCCCAAGGCCGGATAGATTGGCTCCGTAGTCCACCAGAGCTTCCTGTTTTCCCAAGGAATGGTGCTTGTTTTTAGACTTAATAGGTACGATGGGAAGAATGTTGGCATGGGATGCCTTGAAATTATTTATTTGAAACGATCCCATGAAGTCTGGGTCCTCTTTATCGGCTTCCCCTTCGGATCCGTTGTTTTCCTCCTCTTCGACTTCTTCACAGTCGACAGTGGCTGATCGTAGTTGTTTACGTTTTCGGCACTGGGATATGGAATGATTTGTCATGCCACAGTTTTCACAGGGTCGCTTATCATCTTGCTTTGATTGTCCCGTACCGGGATTGTTGTTGCCAGTCTTTGGTGGTACGGGTCCACTGTGATTGGGTTTTGAGGTGTAGGAAGATGATGAAAGGGGAGACTCTATTTTGGAGGCGAGTCGAATTAGCTCGTAAATATCGCTGGCGTTTGAAGCAAGTAGATGTGGTGGGAGCCAAGGTAAAGCTCGTTCGGATATGAATGTTAGAACTGGCCGAGTGTCATGGGGGTTGTGGTGGCGGTGCAATTTTATGTATTGCAATTCCATGTCAAATGCAAATTGTGAAAACGGTTTGCCTTTTTGTTGTCTTCTCTGGTAGAGTCTCTCTAAAGCGGCTGTATCCTCCCGTGGTCCCCACATTTGTAGAAAGTGGGACTAAAACTCACTCCATGTGCGCACTAGTAATTTGGTGCGTTGCCACCATAGGTTTGTGTCCCGGTTTTTGTTGAAAATTGCCGATAGTTGGCTGAGTCGGTCATTTGGGTGGATTCTTTTCTGTTCCATATAGCAATCCAGCTCGTCCAAAAAGAACTCAGCGGTGTTTAGTTTGGGGTCGAATAATGGTAACGGGATATTTACTCCCGAGTATATTTGTGGGGGAGGAGGTGGATGAATTCCGGGTGGTTCAAACTGTTGCGGAAATGTGGGAGTAGAATTTTGAGGTGACTGATAAATAGTGTCGGTGCAAAAAGAGCCCAATTCTTGTGGTGCAGATGGGGTGAGAGGGGGCGGATTGAAGTTTTGTCCGTTCAGTTGCTGAAGTACATGATTAAAGATTGAATCATAAAATGGGCGGACAATCGTTTTAGCATTGAAAATATCTTCGATAAATTTGTTAAACTTGATTTGAGAGCGATGATGAGCCTCCATGGTGGAGTTGATAGTGTCAAGGGTGGCACTGGTCAAAAACCTCCTTCTTTAACTGGTCAGTGGCAGCTATAACCTCTTGAAATTTTTGTTCCAAGGAAGGTCGGGACAGGTCGTCGTTGTTTCCTTTTTGAAATCCACGATTAATGGCCGGTTTGGTTACCAACGCTGGTGGGCGTACTTTTGTGGGCCCAGCAGCTGTGCGGGAGGTTACCGGTAGTGGGCGTGAATTATTTCGAGAGTCTCCGAGCAGGGCAAGAAGGTAGTCTGAAAAACATTTGCCATGTATTTAAATATTTACTCGTTGACTTGACAAAAAGGAAGGAAACCTGAAATAGCCAATATCTGATGGAATTTTTTTTATAGTTTTGCAACATAAAAAAATTACAAAGTAAATTTTCGTTGATGCTTAGCATTACATATTATCATATACGCTAGCCTAGAAGTAAAAATGTGATAGGTAAGTTATACTAAGTATAGTATGTTATTGGAATGTACTTTATTTAGTACAATATACAATATCATTACTTTCGACAACTAATTTAGTCGTGCATGCATGCAGCATTTGTTGAAGCACAGCCTATTATGTTTGAAGATGCATTGTAGTGTCTAAAGATAAAATTTTTTTGATCTGTAATAGACACGCAACATCCTTGTATGCAAATTAAGGATTAGAATAATCGGGCAATTTGCATGTGGGGACTTTGTTTGGTTGCGGATATAAATTGCAAAAAATACGTTGTATATTTTGCAGTATATTTAGAATCCGAAAATTATAAAAAACATACAATTAAAAAAGGATAATTTGACCATGTATACTATACTGTTTCCTCTGTTGGCTTTCATGCTGGTAATTGCATGAATCCCAATTCCAGTTACAAAATATCATTTCGTTTTTTGTCATTTTATTTGGTGGGATGTATCGACGTTTTTTATACAACTCTGTGCGTAAGGGTATCATGAAACCAGCGCTTTGGTGGCACAGAGGGCTAATCATGCACTCTACGGCTACTACGCTCGGGTATCTAAAACCTTACCAGACAAATATAACCTGCTGCAAAAAACCAAGTCCCAGTTTTCTCTTTTTGGGAAACGGGAGGCACGTCCAGAGTATTGGGTTTTGAAACATTGTTGATTTTAGACTGTACCATTTTTACCATTAACACGGGAACAAATAAAACACATTTATTTTTAATTTCATTAGCAAAAAGCGATGATTTTAAGCTGAGAAAATGTAAGCCAAAAAATGTTTTGCTATTGCATTTTCCGTTTCCACTGCACGAGTGTGTAAAGAAAACCAAACTTACTGTTGCTTCAGAAAAAGGGTACATTTTCCCATCAAGCCACTGAAAGGTTCACGTTTTCAGCTGTTCATACAGAATCTATCCTAATAATGCTAAAGTGAAAATAAAGCTGGTGTTGAAAAACGAAATATTGTTTTGTATTGGGTGTTGAGTGTACCTTGGCTTGAAAATACATTTCTTGCTGTAGCATATTATGTTCTGTTGCCTTTGAAAAGGTTTAGGAAAATGAACATTGGACTTGAATGTCTGAACCCTTTCTAAAAATCCCATCAGACAACTTAGCCAGCAAGGCTATCTACATAATATTACATATCGATGGGTCGCATACGAGAAGCCCTAAGTGCATGAGAAATTGAAAGCAAAAAGGCCTTATCTGCTCGCCAGAATTTTATGCAAAAGGCCTTAACTGCAACTTTGGGGAAACCTGAGATATATAAATGAATAAATAGAGCATAAAATTTCCTACATTTTGATGTGTGCATCATCATATGCTACCTATCATTGCGGGAGAAATCTTTTGTGTAAAATGACATTGCATCAGACGGTTGTTATTGTCATTCATCTTGTGGAAGTAATAAAATAGGATAGAAATGGAATTTTTTAGTCGGGCTTTTTGGAGAAGGATTGCCAAAGCCTTTTTAAATAAGGATATAAAAGTTTGGAAATGTTTCAGTAAAGTGGTACATTTTGGCAAAGGTTACATCACCAAGCCCCGCATGGGTCAGTTTTGACATGGGCACGTTTAATTGTGCTTTACTCAAAAGTCCGTATTTTGCAGATAAGGCTTTCTGTCGCGGCCGCTCGCGAGCACATCAGGCCTTTCTGTTTTTAAATTGGCATGCAGTTAGGGCTTTTTAGGTTTCAATTTCCCAAGTACTTAGGGCATCTCGTATGCGACCCTCGATATACTTTTCTAGAAATCAGTAGCTAAAGTAGCTGTAGCCCGGCCCGCGTGATTTGTTTTAACATAAAAAAGGTTTTGCAATTTTCATAATTTTAGTCTTTAGTTAATATAGTATAAATTAATAACTAAGCCATTCTATCGTGCTAGAATTGTATTGGTATTTTCTAAGTTATTTGTAGTTTTGAATAGAATTAATTTGAGATAGCTCATTACTATAGAACAGATTCAAAGCATTTCTAAAATGTTCTGAAATATAATTTATTGAGGCCATACAAGACGTTGGCTCCTGCCGTGATCTCAAGTTTGAATGTCTTAAATTACTTAGTCAAGTTTGTTACAATATAAATCGACTTGTAATTATAGAAACTTGATGACCATTCTTACATAGGTTTCTAGGAGTTTGAAAATATTACATATTTCTTAGTGAAACTTCTAAAATTGTATTTTTATAGCATCGTGGGTTTATTTCTTAGACTTAAACATACGTGTAAACGTGTATTAGTACAAAAGTCGTTTCAATTATATTTCTTACTTGATACAACCGGATTTTAAAACGAAAATCTTTGGTATATAACATACCGTCATCAAAGCGTCCTGAATCTTGAAACTACATTTAATGGAACCGTTTTGCCAAACCGAAATTTAATCTTAGTTAATATATGAATCTTTTAAAAGTTGACAAGATTTTACATAATGAAACTAGTTATCGGAAAGTACTTTTGTAGAAAACGCTTTGCTAAAACAAGATAACTGAGTAAATTTGCCCCAAGAGCTTTTAATATATGTTTAACGTTGTATCGGTGATTCTGTCATTGTCAACAGTGGAGTTTTTAGGATGAAAAGAAAGTTAATTTGCAATTACAGGGTCGTTATTTTGGAGGGTGCTGGTTTCAATTTATTTGGCTTTATCCAAACCAAAACCTAGAACGAGCCTGCTTAATAAGAACATTGAAGCTTTATATAATTGGAAGGGAACATTAGCATGAATTCCCTGAAAAATCAACAAGAACATGACCATTTGGTTGATAAACAGAACACCAATACTTTGTTACGTTAAGAATAAACACTATTGCTTATAAAATTAATATTTTTGACAACTCTACTGGGACGGCATTAGAGTATGCCAATATTAAATTTCTTTCAAATTTTCTGTTAAACAAAAGGTGCTTTTATTTTTGTCTCGGCCCGGCCCTATGGCCTTTTGTACCTGGCCCGGCCCGCGTGGAAATCACGCTCAAAACGCGCCTATTTTAGGCCCTGCTAGAAATTCTAACATTGAGAAACATGGTGTATGTCCGTGAATCAAAAACCGCAAAACCAAATCCCCACAGCTCGCAGTTTTGGTTGCTACGCTGTAATTGGCATTTTTAGGCCCAAATATTTTGGATCTCCTAACAAATTTCAGTTTTGTCGTGTTTAACATGCCCAAACACCCATGCTATTTTTGGTTGTCAAAATCTTACAAATTTTCAGTTTAAGTTTTGTGAAATTTACATTGCAAAAGTATTGTATGCATCCGCTAATGTTTAAAAAATATGCAAAAGAGCCTCACGTGCAATAAGGGTTACAGAGTCTGTATCACAGAGAAGGAATTAAATGTAGTTACAAATTTTAGAAAGTTCTATACCTGAACTAAGTAAATAGTGAGCCCTTTCACACATAAGAACTAACAACATAAAATACTTCTCTGTTCAAAATGTAACCTTAGATTAGTAACCTCAATTGCACGTTAGTAACCTTAATTGCACGTTAGTAACCTCAATTGCACGTTAGTAACCTTAATTGCACGTTAGTAATCTTAAATGCACATTAGTAACCTTTATTACACGCGAGTCACCTAAACTGCACATTACTAAATGTAGTTCCTTAATTACACGTCAGTAACCTTAACTACCCGTAGTAAGAATAAAAGCACGAGGGTAAACTTATTTTGGTCACTTTTTAGTTTGGTAAACGTGGGCACGTTTTTGTGTTATTATTAGCTTGACACTAGCTATCTTATTATGCGTGCAAGTTTTTGTTTCCAGTGGTTTCGAAAAATGACGATCTTGATTTGGGGGAGCGGCAGTCAATAAATTGAGAAAAATATGTCTTTATTTCTCAAATAAATCAACCAATGTCCAATGATAATTAATTTTTCGACTCGTGAGAATT